>JABFQC010004979.1:0-12102 GCA_022817085.1 Psilanteris sp. ZL-2020 | reverse complement strand
GATATATTTTACTCAATATATGAAAAAGCGTCAGTGGTGACAAATCAGATTTAATTAAAAACAATTTAAATAAATCTTAATTGTGTTTAATTGTATTTATGTCTCACTGTACATAATTGTAAATTAACGATTTAATGCAATTAATTGTTTTTACATTGCATGAAAATTGTTTCGTTACAATTAGATATAATTTAAATAGCCTTAATTTGAATTGATTTAAAATCAATTCTAATTGTATGGTAATGTTTATAAAATATTAAAAATACAATTCCTTCATTTCAATTTGGATATATTTGATAGAAATATTTTATATATAGAAGTATTTTTTATTAATAAAGAACTCATCAAACAAGATGCAATTAGCATTTTGTCTATCCTTTTTTAACCAAAATTTATTGTTATTTTTGAAAAATGGATAGAATTATGATTTTATTTTAATACTATGAGTATTACGTAATAAATAGGAAAAACTATATTTTAATAACACTTTATTTGGATTTAATTTAGATTATTGAATTTTTTCAACAATCTACAGTTCATATTATACATTACATTATTACCATTTACCTTAAATGTCTTCATATATATAAATTGTTATTACCAAAAGTGATAATAAATAAATTGATCGTATGTATTGAAACTAAAATGAATGAGAAAACATTCAGAAAAAATATCGATATTATCAGGATAGGTTTCTTGTTCTAGATCCTTGTTCTTCAAGTGAACTGTAATGTTGATTGACAGAAAATATGATTGGATTGATTGGCTCACTTGAGCGAAGAATAGTCAATTAGTGTGTTCCCATAATGTTTAAGAAGATTGCTTCGCATAGTTTAAGAGTTTACGTTTGTAACGTGAATACGTATTATGGCACTGAAATTAATCTAAAAGTGAAGTTACATAATTTGTTTCTTACTCTCCTTGGCATGTAACAACGGCACAGGCACGCGTGGCGACGTATTTTCGAAATATATATTTCACTGTTTAAACAATGTTCATCTTCAACATTAGAACAAATGTTTAAACACAATACACCAATAAAAAAACTATTTATTTGAATATATGTCAAAGTTGACATTTCTAACACGTTCCCTGTCTCATTATTATAATAAGTATAGACGCAACCATGTAATAATGTTTTTTTTGTATTACTTTCTAGAGTTCATAGAATTATTATCTTCATTTTTACGTTTATATAATTATATGTTACGATCAATCATAAAAAGTAATATTTGTCTAATAATCGCTGCTGTTCTTCGAGTTGTCAATATCATTATGATCTTATATAATGTAATTGTTCAAAGTGTAAGTATTTATCGTTGTGAAAAATGAATATGAGGATGTAGAAAAATTCAAAATTCTATATACTATATTTAACGCATGAAATATTATATTTTATGCAATCTAATAATACAATTATGATATCATTTTCTTCTCTTATACACTTTGAATTGCAAATCCACTCGAAGTTCATAGTCATAATTAGAATTTGATTTGATAATATATATGTGTGTTGGGTAATTAGTTATCCAGCAGAAAAATAAGGATGTTCTTGCAAGTCACCATATTCTTCCTGCTTTAAGTTGCGGTCTACTGACTTGTTTGATAAATTATCTGAATCTGATTTGTCACTTACTACTGAAATATTATTACTAAACATTTAAATGGTATTCAACAGCATTTCGAAATTCTAACAAAAAATCGACATATTGCAAACTACACTTAATCTTACTATGCACAGCCTAAATGATTTAATGTCAATTTTAATTTATAATCACTTTTCTAACTTTACATCTCTATTGCAGCAAAATAACATTTGTCCAAACTGTTATGGTACGCGTAGAAATATCAAAATTTAAATGTGATTATAAAATACTGATCAACAATATTTAATACATTACATAACGTAAAGCATTTAAATTGAATTGAAGTGTCAATTGTCACTTTTTTCCCTCATATTTTTAGAGATTCTTGTTAAGCAATACTGTAAAATGATTCTTGACAACGTTTACATTTGTAACGATTTATTACACTATACATTGTACGAGACGTTCCAAAATATTTGTCATTACCTTTATACATTATTGACACAGATCGACAGTCCCCGATACAATGCATTCATCTATTACATGTACAGTCTTTGTATGAAACGTTATGCTCTATTTACCTTTTCTACATCTACAGTACCATCTGCATTCTTCAGACCAAATAGTTTGATTAATTAATTGATTAGAATATGATATTTGTCGCCACGTATAACAATCATGAAGTTTGCGTTGACTTGAAATATTTAAATGTTTAATTACAGGCCATCTATTCATTCAATTATTCCTTAATTAAGAATCTTACTGCTCCGTTATTGAAGCACCGCCAGTCATTCTTTCCTCAATAAAAGGTCCGAGTGATTTTGTTTAGATGGCTAAATGAATGTCATTTTAAATGAATAATTAACACGCAACCGAGTAAAGATATAAATAAGAAATAAAGTGCGAAATAAAGAAGTCTTTCTTCGAATAGTTTTCACACTTATGGCTCGAAAAAGGCAAAAAAAAAAAGATATTTATGTGACGTGTCATTGAGCCTGCACCAAGTGCGTGACTTGTGAGTGAGAATTTTCGTACAAAATATATATTATAAAGTTGCTCTGCGTCCCGTCCCCCACGCGAGCCATTAACGAGCAACGCTATCGCCGGACACACTAGTCGCGTTAAAAGGTTTACGCGTGGGTGGCTGTGGTTACAGTTGTGGTCTGCAGCGTGTCATTCGACCGCTTGAAACCGGACCACAAATCGCGCCTGTCTGAACTCGGGTCACGTTGGCAATACGGGTCCTGAGATGCTATACACTCGGAATCATAGTTTCCTTTGAATTAAACGTCCATGATAATTTTATGGTTCTTCGTGATACAAAGGATGCTAATACCTTGTGCGGTATTATAATTTGCAGCAAATCCTGAAATAGATTATGAGTCATTATAAATTATAAATTATTCATTCTGACGCACTTGATAACGTATTATTAATAATAGGAATTAATTTATAAATAACTATGCAATACACCAATTAATAAGTGTATGTTCAATTTAATGTAAGCATGTATATATAATCAATAAAAATGAAATGGTCCGATGATTGTATATATAGGTATACCGTCATTTAATACTAAACTGTATCTATAATTTGTGGGTACATTTGTTTATTATATCTACGATATATTAATTAATTTAAATTTAAATTGTTTTGTCTTTAATTTTTAAATACACGTTCTATATCGTTTGTGAAATCTTTTATCGTTGATGATCTTTAGTCATTAACTCGTCAACACAGAATGTCAAATCAGAAGTGATTTACTTGTTCGTTATTAAAAAATGCATATATCATTAAGTTATGTTTGGTATTTTATGGCAAAAGACACTTCTTTAACTCTTTTTTTTCTTTTCTTTCTTTCAGGCCGAGTTGAATACATACTGAATTATTTCATACCGCAAGCCCTTCATCTTCTAATTGGACTATCGTCGTGTATCATAATATTATGTCTTTGGATGTGATGATAGAATTGAAAGAAAGAAAAAACTTTTATGTACGTGTGCAAGATGATAATATTTGAGTTTTTAATTTTGTATAACTTCAATTGATTTGAAAAGATATTTTATATAAGCGTGTTAGTATGTGATTTCTTTTGTAATTTATTTTTACACATTTTAAGGTTGTTTTTAGATTTATATCTAAAAAATAATATTGTTATCTCATGTTGAACTGTATTACGCCTATATTTTTATTTTAATTGCATCCATTGCTTATAATTATTTAATTTATAGAATATAATCGTTTACATGTTTGTGTATAAAATATGTATGATATTCCAATATCCTCCTTATAGATATTCCCAATTATTGATAAGTTAAGGAATGCAGTTTTCTTAAACTAATCTCTATTAAAATGCTATAAAATAACAGTGAATATTCATTCATACCAATACCTCGTGAAACAAGTCATTAAGTATATAATTCAAAACATTTAAATTGTAAGAGAGTAACTTTTCAAACTTTAAATTTGAAAGAATTATTTTCATTCGATCTGTAATGACTAACATTGAATATTAGTTATACATTATATATGATTTCTCAGAAACATTTAAATTCATATTTAAAATAATATTGCAAATTGATTATTTTAAAAGCTACTTGGAAATGTATTAATCAGTATCGTTTATCTATATAATATTAATTGAATTTAATTAAACACGATATAAGGTTTGTAAAAAATGTTAATAAATATACATTTCAATTGAAGTGTACTAACTAATGAGTAATCCAACGATTAATATTTAGCAATTTTTGTTTGTTTTGATTGACAAGTAAAAATTATGATCATTCATAAATAGTAATTTCATTGTGAAGAAATAATGAAGATGTTTGGTTATGAAAATATCTTCAATGCATTTAAACTTCTGTAAAAGAATTCCACATATTTGATAATAAAATGTTTGTAGTTATCTGAAATCATATTAAATATTTTACTATACAGCGTTATAAATAAATAAATAATAAATAGAAAAATAAATAGAAACATTGACTTAGTAATCTGAAAGCATAGTTTTCAATTCTATAAGATGTTCATAATTATATATTGGAACTAAATTACTTAGTAGCAATTTTATTAAGAAATGAATCTAATTTTTATATTAATATGAATTTGTAATTGATTTTGAAACTGAACCGCATTTCAAATTACATGCTTGTTATGTTATGCATATTTTAATTACATTGATTGTAATATAGCAATATAAAATGATTGTAATATAATATATGTATTATACATTACAATCATTTTATTAATGTTTAATATTTATTGATATACTAATATTCGGCAATACAAAAAGGAACAATTTTTCAGTAGTTTTCGTTATTAAATATTAATCTTTATATCATATTCTATTACTATGATGTTGCAATTAAAATATCATTAAAACTAAATCACTAATTAAAAATACAGATATAAATATAATAAACAACTTAAATAATGCGAATTTTTATTAGATCTGTCACAGCACGCACTTGGCACACATACATTTAAAATGTAACATTTTATGGAAAGCATAATATTATTGGATATTATTTTAATTTAAGTATTAACATATTTTTTTATAAATTAACAATACTTTAGAATACAATTTTAAAATAAGAAAATGTTGTTTCAGTAATATCACAGTGAATTAGTATAAAACATAATAAATTAAATGATCATGTATACTTATAATCGTATAAGTAAAATATAGTTATAAATTATAAATATTAAAATATCTTACATATTTTCATACAATAAATATCAGTAAAATTTTTTATTTCATTTATATTTTGGATAATTACATGCTTTAAACTTGCATTATATATCATTGATAATATTAATATACTATATATTTATAATAGAGGTATACATTCTATTTTATGCTACGTATATGTTTTTTTAAAGTTTGACAAATAAAGAAAAAATAAAAAACTAAACTTCTATTTGATTTACAATACATTTGAATTAGTATATTTAGTTTGTCTACCGTTCGGTCCTGAATACAAAATGAATTTAAGGCACCAAGGTAGTAGTTTGTTTTTATTGACAAATTCTATAATGACAATTCTATACACTGAAAACGTGATGCACAATGTGATGAATAGTAAAATATTGGGGATATTGACTGGTTAAAGAAAGTAAACCCACTTAACTTATGAAATGAATTCAATTTGTTAAATTTAGGTTACTAACTTACACAGCAACGGTCCCAAAGAATATACCAGCAGGGCTTCCGGCCTAAAGTTTAACAAATGTATCTAATTTATGTATTTCTATATATATTCAAATTATCGTTTGATTTGTAAATAATACAAATATAATGTTATTATGGTAATATTTAACTTTTTCATACTATTTACAGTAGAAATTGCCTCTACTGCAAATGATCTATATAACACAGTAACAACATATATAACAAATGACTGATTAATTATATTATAATACAGTTAATATAAATAAACATTTAAAAATTACTCAAAATTGTCTTTTGAATATAAAATAAAAATCGTGTAATTCATCATCTGTACAATTTCAATTAAAATCATTTAAATTAAATTTAATAACAGCGCTGATAAAAAAACATACAAAATATTTCATTTATTCAAGATTGAACTACTTTGACCCGTTCTAACTTGATGACTGACACGTTACTTAAATAAGTCAATAAATCTAAAACAATTTATTTAACTAACCATCGTTTGATAAATGAGAAACTCGTGACTAATTTTGTTTTGAAAAGCTTCCTTTAGTTACAATTTTTCAATTTACTTCATAGTATCTGTCTTTGATGATGCGTGTATTAATTCTTCGACTGAGAACAAACTATGACAATGATTAGATTCTCGTTTAAGCTTGAATCTTGCGAAAAACATTGGACTGCTTTCTGAAAATTAAATGCCGGTCGTAAAAGTGTCTTCTGTTCGGATGCCCTTGAACTAGTTTCGTCCATAGGTCATTTTGAAAGCTGCCATTGTCGACGGCAGCAGCGGTAGCTGACCTGAAATTAGCCTTCGCGACCTTTTTTGTTTTCGCATAAAGGATTGCTGTATCGAACGGAGCAGACAATTGTTCGGGTTTTGTGAGGTTGCATGAAAGGAGTGAATTGTGAAAGTTTCGGTATGGCATAACCCTTATTTACGAAACTAAAGTCATTTGGGTCCTCGGGTTGACTTTATTTGATGTATATTTAGGGAAGGATTGCCGATCATCTGTCAGAGCAGCACCTTTCAGTCACAAAAGTTGGATATTTGAAAGAAATCTGCTACGGTTTTTCCTCACTGATTTATGTCGATTCAGTTCATCCTTCTATGCATTTTAACAAAAACTAGTGCAAAATTCTTCAACTTTTGCGTATCATTGAACCGAACAGCGTGAAAGCAGTTCAAATTTTCACATTCCAGGCAATAAATTTCTTCGGAGCCTTAGAAGGGTTCGCAGCAAGAGCGCTGGTCCAATCTGGTAATATGGTTTATCCGACCAGAATGTAGATGGCCCCATAAAGGATTTTACTTTGAAATATTCGTGATTTATATTCCGATTTTCTGAAATCGACTTGTTTGTTCGCTGAATACGCGTTAAAAGTACTAAATATTGTGAACATTTATAAATAGTACGCTTGATATTTCGAAATTGATCGTAAATTATGCTTCGGATACTGTATTAATATATAATAATCCGTTCGATTTATTCCTTTATTTCAAATTGTGCGTTCATTGGCAATAAATTGATTGGATTTTTTCGATGAAACGCTTGTCCTTGTATCCTTAAAATAGATCACACATTATTTGTAAATTTTTCAAAGTATTATACCTTTAGTTGTCACAACTTAAGATCTCAAAAAAAAAAGGTTTTGTATGTATTTTTTCCTACATTATCAGTGCTCTTTTATGGGTAGATAATTTGAGAGTATCTTACAACTGATGCACAATTTAGTTGCTTAGTTGATTTATATGAAAATGTCTGCTTTTAAAAATATTTCCTTATCATTTAAGTTAGGTTGACATTTTCCTGATACAAAATTGTTCAACGTTTCCCGATGGAACTTAGAGGATAAGTAGAAAATACTTAATATAAATTGAAAAAAAATCTATGCTTCAATAATTTTTTGAAATTTTATCTTTTTTCTCCATCTTGATTTTATTTCTGAAGTAATTTAAATATGAATTAATTTAATTTTTAAATCTAAGTTGTTAACTATATTTTCTCAATTCGTGCAAATTAGAAACTAAATCATGAACTAATTCAATTGAACTGATTGCAATGATATATGAATTTGATTTTGCTGTACAAATTTTGTTTCACAATAGTCTCCATATTTCTGAAAATTTCTTAAAAAACGTTTACGGAAAAAGAAAACGCTTTTAAAGTTGTTGACTCGAAAGCGCGGTGTTTTTTAATGCCTCGAAATAAAAACCAATCATTATTTCCTAAAATTCAATAGAGCTTCACAGTTAGTAAAATTTCTTCACGTGATACATCCGATTCGCGTGCCTGGCGTGTTGTAGGTATTGTGCATTATACTACCTGAGTTATAAAATGAAAAAAAAAAAAAAAAAAATGAATAACTCGTTAGAAAAAAATATATGTCCACGCTTTGACAAAAACCTTCAAAGGAAAATAAAGTGTTATACGTAGGAAGGATTGGTAAGCTTCCGACACTTGCCCTTTCCTTTTATATATTTTTTAAAGAAATCGGACAATAAAGCGTAAAGTCATAAATATTTTTTAACTAAATTTGATTTGAACCTTTTCCGACAAAGGATGCTTTTTTGAAACTGCTCGTCTAAAACAATATCCCATTTTTTTTCCCTACAATATGGTGACGCACTTTCTCATGAGTAGCAATATTTACTTGTATTTATTTTACTGCAACGACGAAATAAAACGTGGTTTCAATCACCTTTACGGAGTCTGAAAAATGTATATAAAATTAGTTTTTGAATGTTGAAAATGCATAAAATGTATTAAAATATATATATATGCGTATTAAGTTAAGAATAAAATTATAATGAATATGAACATTTTGTAATCAAAATAAATTAAAATTATTTATATTTCAATGGCGAATGAAACAAATTTAATCAATATTAAAATTTATAAACCAAAGTTAAGTAAAAATTAAGATTGATATTAATTTAAAAAATAATAAGAAGTCAAAAAGTTTATAAAATAATTCGTTTTGTTCAATGGATTCAATTATTTATTTCATTTTGTAAAACGTTTTCTTGAAACATCATATAATGTAATGTTAAAAAAACTGTATACATCTTGCATTCTTTAGTACATTAGAGGATATTTGTCTTATTTATTTGTTTGTTTGAACATTTTTCTTTGAACATAAATTTATTTTAGAAAGATGTTATCTGGAGTAAAAAAATGTTACTTGTTTAGGAACAGGACAATATTGTATATTAATAAAATACTTTTTCTTTTTTTATGTTATACTACATTTATGCAATAAATTATATTGCATAGTAAACGTAATAGAATCATTGCTTATTTTTGTTTATTTTCAACCTTACTCTTCATTATCCACATTAGTTTATGTGGGTTTAATGAGAAAGAATCTAACGACATTCAATTAAAAAGAATCTAAAATAAGAAAAAATAAAAAAAAGCAGTGCATATGTCTATGTTATATTCTTTTAAGAAAGCGAAACAAAAAATTTATTGTTGCTTTACAATTTTATTTACACCAAGTGTTTCTCCTATAATTATCTCAAATCTGATACTATAAACGTTCCATTTACACTCGATGATACTTAAGATATAAGATTTTTTTCACACAAAAAAATCAATAAATATCTCATGTATCACATCATAACTGCAACACTTAACACGTGACACATTTGGAGAGTTTGAAAAGTAGCTAGCTTTCATGTCGAAGCATTTTATTGATATTTCTTGAAAATCCACTCAGTAAGCACATCTGTATTCGAGAATGTTGAAAGTAGAGTAATCTGTGGCCTGCGAAGGGCATCTCGCAAAGTGCCATACGAATTAATGGCGGTTATCTTGAGATTTTAAAAGATAAAGTTTTCGTAAACCCCCTTGTGCTGGATGATTAGTTGTGAAAATTATTGACTACGCTGTCACTATATAAGACTGAACGTGCTTCAAAATAAATCCTTGTATTTGAATTCGACATCCAAACTGTCTAGATTATTACAATTCTCCATTTATGAAGTTGGACATTATAACAACAAATGCGGATGTGTAAAATCAACATCAGGTTTCACACGTTTCATATTCTTGACTTTATGAGAAAAGTATAATACGATGGAGCGTCTTGTGTTTGAACAGTTTGTTGAAATGAATATTGACATAATGCGACTTTTCACACAACGTGAAATTGTTATTATATTTCATCTATTTGTTTCCCTTAGAACTCTATATTTTCTTCTGTTTTAATTATAAAATTTATTTTTAAAAATTTGCTGGTGTTTGACAGGTTCTGTTTTGACAGTTGCGAAATGTATACATTTATTTCAGTGGGGTAAATTTGTGTCCACATATATTTTGATAGCTGCTTGTTTACTTCCATTTTATAGGTTTGATAGGGTTAAAAAAATAAATGAAGAAATATTTTTCATTCCGTCATTTTGGTTACAAGATTAAAAATTAATTAAAATTTAATTTCAAATGTATATAGTAAGTATTCGCAATGCTAAAGAGATTCTTCAACAACTTAGACTTTGACAAGCTATTGTATGAAACTATTTTGATAGTATTTAGATAGGTATGATGTATGATGTCTACAAACGAAGCTGCACAAGCAAAACGGCTGGAACAAGGGATTTCCTGTCTGATGGAGCTTGAAACTGAATTAACCACCCTTGCTCAAAGTACACGTTGTTAACCCAACCTCATCTCGGCGTCCATTATGATTGTTCTTGTATGCTAAATACTTTCTCAGATTAAACGTTCATTTCCAGATATAAATATACGAGATTAAATATTTTCAATTTGATAGTTCAACAGTTTTAATTGGTCCTGTAGGCATCTTTTATTAATTGGATATCTAAAATGACAAGATACAGTTTCGAAATTAAATAAATATTTATGAAACTAACAATGAGTATTTATTGTCTCATATTCAATCTGATAAGCATGTCTAATAACAAAATTTTAAGAAAAATGATTTTGTTACACTTGTATAAACATATGTATAATAAAAAATAATTTGAATCCATTAATTTTTTTTGATTTTATTTGTGCTTATCTAGCAAAAACCTTGTTCTCAATGATTAAGAATTTTGCAACTTCTTATTGTGTGTAATATAGTACAAATGTGTGTAGTGCAGTTCAAATGTGTATTTTTTAAATTTTGAATTATAATATACAAAAGAACCTAATTACTCTCACTCTTAATACAATTAGAAATATAAAGTTTAATATGTTATGAAGTAATCATAAACATGATAAATATTTTGTCTTAAACTTTATCAAACAACATTTATAGCTGTTATACGTTTTAAGGTTCAAAAATAGCGCAATAAAATATTATTATACATTCATCATAATCATTTTCATAAAATAAACATAAAACATTACCTTTTAGATTGCGATGCAATTATATTATAAATTCGCTTTTAAATGTTATCAATACAGTATTTTTATCTTCAACTTGAATCTCTTTTGACTTTTTAATCAAGGGTTCAATAAAAGGGGCGTTAATAATGTGTCAATGATATCACAAGCAGCGTTCTAGTAGCCCTGTAATCTAGTCCTCTCAACATCTGGTTGTCAGATATAATCATTGCCTAGACAATAATTCGATTTGCCATTGATAGTTAATTTTACATAAATACTCTTAGAACATTCAATCTAATACATTTTTATAATAATAATTTATCTTCTCCAATATACCGAGTATTATTTAAATTGATGTATATTTTTAATTTGAGAATCAATTTTGAGAAATGTGGATTGTGGAGTATGCAGTTCATCTGAAAGAATGATATGTAAAACAAATGTCATCGTTAACTTTTTTGTTTATAATACTTTCATATGCTAAAAAGTCTTAAAAAATTGTAAAACTATCGGAACGAATTATTTAATCGGATTATATTTAACATCATTAATTGAAACAAAGGATGTTTCATCATATAATAAATGATTTTTGTGGCCTTCCGTATACTAGGTAATCCGTGTCATCTGTAAATAATCTTGTTTTAGGTTAACGATGAATCGCAGCATGGCATTTCATTATTACAGATGACTACAATGCACATTTTTTTAAAAAAGTTACTCCACCCTTTCAAATAAAGGTTTTTAAGATTTGGCTATACTTTAACAAAAAATTTGAATTGACTATGAGCATTTTTGTAACGTATAATATGGAAAAGAATTCTGCATTTAAGCGATTAACCATTCAGTTTTTTTCTATTTTTGTAACACTGTTCATAAATATAACAATAATTAAAATTTATTATATATAAATTATTATTATAATATAGAGAAAATATAGTGGTTTGCATTTAAGAATTTATTCTCATTTCCAATATTTATCAAAATCTTTTTCTCATTTATTCTC
>JABFQC010004978.1:0-12103 GCA_022817085.1 Psilanteris sp. ZL-2020 | reverse complement strand
GTTGAAACGGTTGGCACAAACATACGTATGGATGATGTAAACAAATGTATAGTTAATTTAAACATATTATGTTTACATTGACTATACGTATGCTTTGTTCTTCATAACATTTTTTTCCGTGTAATATGTGTATCTGTTCATGTGCAAAGATTAAACGATTTTGAAAAATTTTCATTTTTCGGCCAAAATTGCCATTTTTTAGGGTATACCTCTTTCGATTTTTTCAAAAATTGGTCAAAAATTATTTTTGTTAGTTTCGATCTCACATGACTTATTATGGATTTATGAATGGATTATAATGTCTAAACACGTATTATTAAGTGTTTTAAATGAATTCCTCGCAAATGACACACAAAAACATCCGTTTCATGATAAATTGTAAATTTTTAGTATAGCCATTTTTTGCTTTAAAGCATTTCAAATTAACTATTTCGGGTATTTTCATACTGTAAATTAAATTAAGATTTTCATTTTTTATATGCTTTCTCGTCGTTATATTGTCGACATGCTAATAAATGTATTGTCGATAGCAAAAAAGAACAAATAACTTGATTAATATTTGTCACAGTTATTATTTTAAGTATTAAAAAACTCTTTAATCAGAACGGCATCTAACTCAATTCTACGAAAATTCTACCTCAATTGAATCGAATTCATGGTGGATACAGCAAAATCGACAAGCTGCGGAAGAAATAAATTAGAGTTTGCGACGACTATTACTTGGACGGGTGACCGTTTTTTAACATATTGTGTCTTATATAATAATAATAAGTACAATATATAAAAGTAATATGTATTATATATTAGGTTTCTAATGAATATTTATAGTTGTAAACAAATATAAATACCAATACGATAAATTAATAGTCTGAAACTGAAATAGATAAATTTGTTTTATTTTCATTTTTTTTTTGGTTTTCATTTAGGACATATTAATGAAACATTGGCAAACTATGCCTTGTAACAATGTTGGCCAGTTGGGTTGGAATAGTGTTTTATAACTTTTGTTACACTGCTAAAAATAAGTCACTTCGTGTCTTAAAAAAGTTACATTTAAGACACTTTTTTCTAAGAGTGTAGGCCGTATTTATATTTCATGGTTAAACCAACGTTGATTCGATATTATACTACATCGTTGAAACAATTTTTCCAACGCGGTTTCAACGTATTTCCGGTTGTAAATTTCTATAGGGATATATTGCTAAGAAATATGTTTTATTTCATAGACGAAATCACTTATTTAAGAAATCAAATGTCTTAATACGAGACACATGTGCAATGTATTAAGACACTTGTGCGTTTTATTTAAGACGCTTTCATGATATTTCTTTAACAGTGTAAATAATTGTTGATAATTTTTATTTAGACGCAATAATAGGTTTATAAATAATAACTTTAATTTCAGTTAATATTTATTGTGCTGAAGAAAGCAGTTGAAATTCTATTTTCACAACCTGATTTGATATGTTAGAGACAAGTTTATTTGTTCTAACAAAACAGACTAGATTATAAGTTCAATTCTCAATTTCAACAATTTACTTTATGAGATTGATTTCTGAAAAGGTTTCTGACATAACCGATATTTATATCGAATTATTTAATAATAATAGTAGAATAATGTTACTTTACGTTTTTTGTTTTATGTATTATCATATAGTATCATAATAGAGTATACTATAAACAAAGAGATTAATATTATTGTTATTATTAGTTATGCTTAAAACAGTGCTAATTTGTTACAAACGATATTTTTTTATTTTTTATATAATACTATTAATTTAAACGATAAAATCCTATTTCGATTAAACCAGTTAATAAAAACCACTTTAATCAGCGCCTAGTTCATATTAACTAAATAATTTAATATTGGAAATAAGAATAAAAAATATTTATTAATAATTTTGTCAATACTAAATCTTTATTACATTTTGTGTAACGGGATATTATATAAACGGATGATTAAATACACTGACGGGAAATTGCAATAAAGATATAATATTGATGAAAGTATAAATAAATATTTCATTACAATATAATTCAATTATGAAAAGTCTTGTATACCATAAAAAAACATGTCAAACAATACTACGTGAACTTTTTGTTTGTTCAAATTTGTTTGTTTCAATTTAGATTTAATCATTATATATTAAATTCGAATTTCAATTTTATTCTCACTACAGACTTATTTTTTTACATTTTCAATATTATATTTATCATGTTGAACGATTTTACATAACTATGTAGTTTTTAGGAATATTCTAATCTACACGATCAAACCATTTGCTCGAATAAAGTACTTCAACCATATCTCCAGCATTAATAAGGTATTCATCGCGTAGATAACTTTTATGAACTATTTTCAAAGAGTCCATATTTTTTATCAAGAATGATATTCATTTAATAATATATGAAATGAATGCAGTTAACCTTTCCATACACTTATACATGTAACTCTTTAAAATAAAGTCATCGTATACGCATATAAATAAACGGTTCGTTAATTCATATAGGATGTTTTTCAGAAATTTACACTGAGAGAAATATTACAGAAAATTTTACTGTTTTTAACAGTAACGAAAAGATATGTATGCTAAAATAGAAATTTTGGCGTTAAAATTAACATTAAATACTGAATAAACTGAATAATTTTCTCTTTTCTTTTTAACATGTTCAATTTCTACCACCAAAAATTACTGTTTAAACAGTAATTTTCAGGATCTGACCGACATATCTTTGCATTACTGTTAAAAATAGTAAAAATTTCTGTTATATTTCCCTCAGTGTATGTACATCATTTATATCATACTAATAAAATATTAACACTATTCATTTTAACAAATTGAATAAAAACGAAGGAAATAGATACTCAATTATTGATACAACTCAAATTAATTATATTTATATTTGTTTCACTATCAATTAATGATGTTGTATAAGTATTCAGACAATATGTATTATAAATCAATTTACTGTAAACCTTAATCTAATTTTTAATATTACTAAAAATAACGTATTCAAATATAATATTTGCATCGAGTTTTTCTTATAAAAGCAGCTCTCTTTATTTTCCCAGTTCCTAAGACTATACAATTAGATTATGCTAGTAATGCAAAAGATATAGAAAGTTAATAGCTCATTTTAGAT
This sequence comes from Psilanteris sp. ZL-2020, assembly GCA_022817085.1. Lineage (NCBI taxonomy): Eukaryota > Metazoa > Arthropoda > Insecta > Hymenoptera > Scelionidae > Psilanteris > Psilanteris sp. ZL-2020. Next base: position 8,959 of record JABFQC010004978.1, on the reverse strand, counting down.
CCATGGTAAAAAAAGGTGCACGAATTTATTAAACAACGCAAAAAAAAACTCAAAATCAAATATTATTACATTAGACATTTTTTAATAAAGTCACAATTATGTTACGAAAAATTGTGTTGCTAACTTTCATTTTTGTCTGAATCATATGAAGTTAATACATGAAATGAAAATGCCTTCATTGAATTTTCTAAAACATCGCGAAGATATAATAAGCTAGGTATAAAGGGAGATAAGAAAAGAACAATTTATGGTATATGTTATATCGCTTGAAAATAACTAAAAAATATACATATAAGATGATACAAATATAAAATTCAATATTAAAGTGAGTTTTCAAACATAAATATTATAAATGAAGAAACGAACAAAAAATTATGTGAATTAAACCTAATAAATAAAGCAGAATTTTGTATACGCTTACATAATATAACGCAGGCGAACGACTAGCTGAATAAACTTAGCGCAATTATTTTCTTTTGAATAGATTATTAAAAGCGTGCTGTTTTTTGTTTAAGAACGTTAATAAAAACTTATAATAATAATACGCCTGAAAAATATATATATATACTATACATTCGTTCTGCAACAATGAATACATAGAATTAATTTAATTAGTTTTTATTATTGACTTTTATCATTTTTAAAAAATGTACTCTGATTTCTTGATTCGGTTAAAAGTTAAGTTTAAATATTTGTTTGAATATAGAAGATTTGAAAAATGAAAAATTACCATTTACCAATTTACACGACGTTCATCTTAAAGACGCATTTACTAAACAAATTTCGCGGATCAACTCAAAACTCGTGACCCACTTTCTACCGTGTAAACAGTCTCGCATTATCGATTACTATTAACAAATTGATATTAACTGAGACAATGATCAATTTGATTTACGTTTCATCATTCAAATTTGTAATTTAATTATTCAAAATGCATCGCTCGAAGAAAACATTGACGTTAATATAATTTGTAACATATATGCTTCTTTATTGCATGCGTAGAATACGATATCTATTTTACACTTTCTACAGATATTAAAATAGTTTTTATACTAGAAGCTAAGTGAATTATGATATACATAACAACCTTAAACATAAGAATAAGTAGATTATCAACAACTTCATTAATAATTTAAAAGAACAGAACGCATTTATAGTTTCTCATTTCAAATTTAAAGCAAATATAATACAGTTCATTTTATTAACATTTTATTTCATTATTTGCCCGTTAATACCCTACTATTTAATGTGCACTTTAATGAATAAATATGTATATACTACTTCAAAAGTTGACAAGCTACTCAATGAAATGGAAGTATAAAAGAAATAGCGTATTATATTAATAACAATATCAGACATATAAAATTAAAATAAAAATAACAAAATATTGTATATCTGAAATATTGATAAAAACAAGTCTTGAAATAAATGTAAAAAATAATATCTTTATATATGATTTTAATATTTTTAATAACTGTTTATAATAATTACATAATTTGAATTAAGTATTCTTACCAAAAAAATCAATTTCATAATTTCTTGAAATGTTTTTAATGGAATAAATTGAATCTATAAAATGTTAACTTTGCAGATTTATTTAGATACATATACATATCCTAATAATGTCCTGAAACTTATTAAAACCAAGTGATAAAAGTATCAACTTGAAATAGTAAAACTTTGCTACTTAAAATAGAAAATTACAATCTTTATGTTTCAATTTTTATGTAATATGGGTTTTTAAACAATTAAGATTTATTATCAGATAATTATTCAGAATTGTAATCTCGAATACTCTTTTTATAAGAAAATACTATTTGTGAATACTAAATTTGTGAATATATAAAAGAATACGATATAAACATCCAAAGTTATATAATAAATATTTATTAAATTATTATATAATTTTATTTGTTGTTATCATTAACATAAACCTAATTATTTTACATTAATGATAATATATAAGGTATATTACAAAATAGGTTCTATATAAAACTTATGATGAAAAACTTTTCAGTACATTATTTTAATTCCTAAAGTTTTAATTTGAATCTTTAGTTGCATTTTCTACCGATTTGTTTATTTAATGCTATAATGCTTATAGAATGTATATGATAGTAATCTTAATGTTTGAGGAAATGCATGCTTTTTATTTTGATATGTACACGTAGACAAAAATTCAATTAAAAATTATTAAAAATTCAGTAAATATTTCAAAATACCGTAAAACATGAACAATAAAACAATTGAATTAGAAATTCCTGAACTTTACAGAAAATAATGATAAATGTTTGGTAAATATGTGTTTATAAACATATCTAATAATGTTTACTACTATAAGTTCAGTAATTTCTATCTGAAATTTTGTTATGTTCGTGAATTATTACGTGTTTAATAATATTTCTAAACTTGCAGCAATTTTTAACGAAATTTTTGGCTGCGTGTACAATAATAAATGAAACATGCAAGTTTTTTATATCTGAAGTTGATAGAAGCTTATATAAATAATAAGACGTTCAGATGAACATGTTGTAGAACTTAAGTTTGAATTTGTAGAATATGAACCTAAATTTTAAATTTAATAAAAAAAACTTGATGTACATTTTTATTATACTATATTGATCACTACGATGCAGCATTCTATTAGTAACTTCAATGAACAGAAAATTGAATGTTTTCCAGTGGAAGTTAAAGCTAATCTTATTTTTCGCGATCCGCTCAGAAGATGAATAAATCACCATTTTTTAAATTTGATTAGTTTTTATCTCATTTTTCCGAATCTTGTTATACCTGATTAATGTCATTAATTCAGTTATTTTCGTATTAATTTAATGAAATATTATCATTACTTTATATTATTATATAAATATTTATTTTTCATATTTATATACTTATCGAAGCGCATTTAAACTATTCTAAATAAATATTATAAAAAGATGTTGATGTCGAAAGTTTTTATATCTTTATAGAATGCTAAGTTTCGAAATTCAGTATCTTTAATAATTGCCACACTTCTTGAGTTATTTGAACAATTTGTCATTTCATATGGTACATGTCTATTAATCTACCAAGACATTTTTTATACTATTATTAATTCATTCTAAATAAAACTAATACATTTATGTCAAAATTCTAGATTTTTTAGATTTTTTAATAATGATTAGTTGTGATTTGAATATAAGCGAATGTGTAGTCTAGTATATGCATTTTCATATTACAATTAATAAATGAACTTTAAATTGTATAGATAATTAAAACATTTATTTAATATAATGTCAAAGAGATATCTTGTAAAAATAATTCACAATTTCATATTTAATTATAATTTTCTCAAGTGCAACAAAAATGAATTTATCATTCTAGCAAATGCTCGAAAATTGTGAATTATCAGTCTAGCGAATATTCCACTTACAAAAAGAAAAGAACGAAAAAGCAAATTGCAGTGTCATGAAATGTACAATACTCTTTGCTTGCTTCAAACCAAAATCATAATCTCCGATTGATTTTCAAATATATTTTTATTATTATTTTCTAGCCGGGCATATGCATAATGAAAATATATATTCTTAATAACGAAGTTATCATTAACACGATTATTCAGTATTTTTGCAAGTAATATAAGTATCATAATATTATAATTTACAACTGGCACTTACTTAAAAGCCGCAATATTCTTTTTATGATTCTTAGGGGGAACTTTGAGGTTTTGAGAAAGTTCTAACAGATTTACGAGAACAACATTTAACTTTATTTTATACTTCCGGCAACAGTTTAAATATAATTTAATAGAGCGATTTTGAATTTTATGATTAATGTCTAACGTTTGTATGAAAATATTTTTATGCAAATATGTAAAAGGATATCAACTTTTTCGAAATATATTTGAAATCTAACCAAAGAAGATTCATTATGAATAATATATATGTATTTAACATTACAAACGATATTAGACAAAAATATTAGTTTCTTTCTCTTGTTTAAATACGATTTTAAAAAATAGAGTTTTCCATTTAAGAGTAATATTATATCATTCTGAATAGATTGTATTAAATAATGTATTTCTTTTATTCAAACTGATGTATTCGTGAACAACTTTAATTTAATTAATTTTTAAGTGAAGAAGCTAACAAATGAGTGATTAATTTGGAGCATGTAATAGTTATTTAGTTAATTTAGTTGTTTAACTAAATTAACGATACATTGTTTAAAATGTATAACTATGCACATACAAGACACCAATTACACAGTTAAGCTACTATGTTGACACTTAACTTGTATGTGGTGGCAAACTTTTTGTACTCTTTGTGAATAAATCACAAGCAAATTTCAATCGATGTTCGTCGGTAAACCAAAGTTAAGTTTCAAGGCCTCGTGGTGCTAAACATGTAATATATTGTAACACTTTTCAACTAAGCTTCTATGTCATTTTCTTAAACACTTTTTTTTCTTAAAGTTTTGGATAAATTAAACGTGGCGAACGTTTAACAATTCTCTTTTAAAATATGATGGCAATTTTCAAATTTACTTTTCCGAATTAGAATTTAATTATCCGATTGATACGACACAAAGTTATTAATTTAATAACAAAATACTTATGTTATACTAATTATTATAGCAAAATATAATTAGCTCTTCATATATTTATACTATATTTGATTTAACGTGAAATGTATTTATATATAGTATTGATGACTTGAACTCTGCAGCTATTAAAAATAACTTTAAAAAGTTTGAGAATACTTTTTATATACATCAAATTAAAAATAGCCGCAAATGAAAGTGTGATGGAAGTAATTATTATGAAATCTTGTCAATAATAGGAAGAAACAAAATTAAAATTCATTATTAATAAATCACATTTCTTATAAATTGAAATCTAATATATGCAAATATATACATATACTTTTTGAAGCATGAGTTTGTTATCTAATCAAAGTCAATAAATCTTTCTAAGTTACAATCCATGAATTTTGTTCTTATATGCAATTAAAAAACCAATTTTTATAATTTAAATTAATCACATAATGGATACCTATAATATACACTGTCTTGTATAATGATATCAATTGTATTTCAAAAGTTTCTTAATTTATTTAAATTAATTTAAATTTTGTGAAGACTGATTTATGTAGAGCAAAATGTTTAAACATGGAATGAACTTACTCAAAATCATAACTCTTTTTACATTTTGTTATTTCTCTAATTATATTATTATTATATATATAAACACCGCGACCGGTGTTTTTGAGTACGACCACTTTCGAGCGTCTTAATTACGGTCTTGTTGATACAAAAAGTGTAAAAATTTGTCGCAGGGGACTCCGCTCTCAACCCCGCCCCCTTTAAAAATATAATAATACTAACACACGAGATCGGGGGCTACAGTAATGTAATTATGCGTAAAATATGTGAATTTATTTGAAAGCTCCACTAATATTCATAAACAATATATTTTTTGGTGCCGTCATATTTTCAGTTATATCGATATAATAAAAATCTTATTTCGATTAGAAACTGCGGATATATGGATAATAAAATATGAACTTATTAAAGAAAATTTATTCTTATTAAAACTTCTTATTACAAGGTATTTAAATTAATATAAATAATAATTAATTAATTAAAAATGTTCTCCACATAGACAGATTAAAAACTAATTTAATCGTTGTTTCTTTTAAATTTTCAGTATTCATTATTATTATACACGAAATAAGGTTATGCAACTAATTTACTTGTACTATAGTATCATACATTATTATTAATATTTACCGCTTTTGTGTAGAAATTTTACTTTGTGAGACAAACTTAATGCAATCTTTTTTTAAATATACTTTATGCAAGTGTATGACATACTTGTTTTGATATTTAACTAAAATAAAAAGAAACAAAAAACTTTTTTATGATATCACCATATAAGGTAAATATTCTAATTTGCAATAACTCAAAATATGATGACAATTATTATAATTAACTAATTTTTGTATTTCTTACAAATTAAAAATAATAATAATTCGAATTAATAACAAAAAAATTATAAATAAAATGAAATAATAATAAAATATAATAATAAACGTATACGTGTGTGTTGATATATCATCAAGAGTAGAATAAATGTTTCAAGTGTTTAACTTTTTTTTTTAAATTGAAACAATTAAATTAAATAAAATGAAAATTTTTTAATATTTAAATATTATAAACATACAACTTAATGATGAAATCTTTGTATTATTTATCACATTATTTTATATTAAAATAGTTGTTAAATTTAAAATTATTTACTTCAGCTATTATTTTATTTTAAATCATTATTTTTTTCATTGTATTATTTGATTTATTTTCATCATCATTTCATTCACTATAATAATTAACATTATACATATACGTATAATGAAGATTTTATCATTCAGATCGAATTTTCCGATAGTAATTTGCATTTTCCAATTTATACGCATTTAAATATCATTTTATTTTTCACACATATGTTACGCCCAAAGCTATATAATTTCAATAAGACTCTGATCTAGAGAGCATGACGGTTACGATAAAACCAATATATCACTGTCATTATAGTCTGTTCATGACGAAGTGACTAAACATGTTTTTCTGCTAAAATATATATATAATATATTATGTAATTATGACTCTAAAATACCATAGAAATGACTTTTTTATTGCGATAATGCTCCTTTGTTGTTGTATTTTCCACGTTAAAAATATTGATAGTATTGTATTTCAATTACAGAAAATAAACGTATATACTCAATATATCTACTATTTTTGTTCAAGAAAATTCTGAACTTTTCCAAAATTAGTATATTTATAAAGACAATATGAATTAAATATATTTTAATACAATCAAATTTGATGATTATAGAATAAATTAATAACATTTAATTTTAAGAAAAATTTGTAATACTTTTTTTATCAATATTAATATAAATAAACGATAAATAATAATATAACATGAATATTTATTAAAAGTATACATATTAGATTCTTACTTTTTTATTCGCAGTTATTACACTAAAATTCTGTAAAATTAAAGATTTTTGTTGTTTACTTTGACTTTTATTACTATCTCAAAAATTAACTCTCTGCTATATTTTATATTGTATAGTAAGAAATGGAGTAACTTTTATAGTTGAAATGAGAATTTAATATATTATATTCTAAATAATATAGAGCTTATATGAAACATTTTTAATTATGATTCTATCAATATATATTAATATAGGCTTATTAATAATTTCAATAAATATTAATTCATATTATTAATATTACATTCTACACTGCTACAAAAATTGTCTTAAAGTAACTTTTTTAAAACACAAAGTGATTTATTTAAGTCACCTGCTATACAACACAAGTTATTGTGCATTTGATTAAACCACTTAGGCGTCTTAATTAAGTCACTTTATGTCTTAAATAAGACACAATTATTATACATTTTTAACAGTGCAGATATAGAAAAATGTGAGTAAGAAGAATGTGTAATATACATAAAATAAGTTTAATATATATTTTCAATCCAAATACATTTTGAATTATGTTGTGTTTCGCAATTTCAATTATTCAATAGAAGCTATATACACGTAATGAAGTGAGCGTATATATAATTAGTCCTTTGTTTAATCCGTCATTCACCAGTCCACCAATATGCATCATACGCATATTTGTTTAGATAGTACATTGAGTTCCAACGACTATAAAATAGATTTAAAATTATAAGAAAAAAAAATAAGAAAGCTACAACAAAATATATATTATACTATAACATAAAACAAAAATGATGAAATTTACAAAATGAATTGTAAATTTAAATTTATCAAAAATTAATAAAAAAAAATAAATACAAAATATTGAATAAATTAATAAATTTATTCCCATAAAGAAAAAAATATTTTTTTTAATAAAGTAAAATAAGTAAATTGAGAATATGAAAATTGCAATGGTGTAGATGTACAAGATAGTATAGATTAAACTGTATTAAATTCAAAAAAGATGAAAAGAAGACGAAAAAGTATTAAAAAAAGTGAGATATAAATATATAGTTATATAAATTTTGTGTCATAAATATTATTATGTAAATACAGTATACCATATACGATTCCTTATAGGATAATTTTAACTTACGTTATTTACACAAGCGTAAACGAATAATAGTGAAATACATAGATAATGATGAGATATATTATGGGAAAGATATAATAAAAGTTGATAACGAATATGCAAAAGCGCGAGCACTATAATGAGATATGAAAAGAAACGAAGATAAGAAAGTATAAGAAAGTATTAGTACGAAAGTGTTGTAAATTGAAAGAAAAAAATGAAGCAAAAAAATAGAATAAAAGTTCGTAAAGTTATGTTCGGATATAAATAGATCACTAGTAAACCTTTAAGGAAATTTTGCAAAATTGTGTAACATATTTAACAATCGTTTTTCGCCGCCGAAATATTTATATATTATATATAATATATATACATATGAATTTATGCATCAGAACTTTGTTTTCAAGAATGATATGATAGTACAATAACTTTATTGTTATTATTAATTGTAAACATTCTAGCGTACATTAAATGCTTCATACCTTCCACTAAAACACACAATAAACATGTGAATAAACGTTTTTAATGTAAAGGTAAATACGTAATATATGTGTATTTATATAACCACAGTCGTGAATATTAATTTACTGTTATATATATATAAGAATATCTTATTTTTTTGAATTTAAAAAAAAAACTATAATAAAATCTCATTGTATTCATATTATAAGTTTATAATTCTTATACAGCGAAAATATCTTCAGAAAAGTTAAATATCAAAATATTTAAAATAAAGAAACTACGTTTTAATAAAAAAGTTTTTTATATGTATAGAAATTAAAATGATATTTTGTCATAAGTATTACATTGTTATTATTAATTTTTATACATTAGTATATTCATATTGCAC
>JABFQC010004977.1:0-12103 GCA_022817085.1 Psilanteris sp. ZL-2020 | reverse complement strand
GGCCAGTAGGTAGATATAACGCATGGGTGTGATATGGCCCCGATCCGGAAACCAAATCATAAATTTTATTAATTAAAAAAAACGGGAACATATTTTATATTCGTATGTATATGAGTTTGTATATATACGTATCTAAACCTAATGTAATGTTCTGAAATTAAGTTTTTTAACGAGCGGTCACCCATCCATGTAACAGCCTTCGGAATCGCTGCTTAACTCATTTTCGAAGAGCGTACGTCGCTGCTGCCACAAACTATGTATTTTCATAGATTTAATATAACCCGACTACATGTGGTTTGCCATATTACAAACCGATCAGGCCCTGGAAAGGTTTCCAACTCAATTTATCATAAGCAAATGTGGATATACGTAATTTAACCTGTTCAGGTCCCGACCTGTTTTCCTGATCATCAGATTAGGCATACCGTATGAACTCATATCAAGGAAACCATATCGGGGCCCTATTCGGTAAATCTTGCATTATAAATTTGTGAAAGTTTTCTGACAGGGTCCTTCAGGGGACCAGTTCAGAAAACCTTAATAAGTCATACCACATTTCGCCCTATTCTGAGCCATGCAATTCAATTAATATTACAAAAATTACTATACCTTATTTTTAGCAAACTTTCTTATATGATGTAGTTAATTTTCTTACAAGGTATAGTAAATTATCTTATATCATATTATATTTTGCAAAAATTATATAACAATTGTTAGAATATTTTATATTAAAAAGTACTGTATGGTATTAGAAAAGTTACTTTAGTAGTATATTAATTTTCCACTGTTTTTGTTTCGATATCTTCGAAATGCCAGACTTCTAGTCTGGCATATAGAATGGCATATAGAATATGAATTAAATATATTCTTTGCGTATTATCGTAGAAATTCATATTAAAGTATTAATATAACTATACTAATATAATATTATTTTATACTAAATGAACAATATCATAAAGTTATATTTATTAATTAATTACATAAACGTAAAGTATTTGACAACTTTTATGACTTTTTTATAACTATTTCAAACTATAAATCCGTTAAAAATGTGTTTAATAAAATTCAATCATTATGATAACAATTAGTTCTTATTAATATGACAGTTTGTTAAAATAATTCAAGCCAGACAATATTATCCAGATATATAAGCATTTCAATACTTCTGAAAATTACACTTCAAGCTCTAAACTCTTATAGGTCCAATTTAATCGCAATACTTGCAATTGGTGACAAATTTACTTTTCACAGATCAGTGAACTGTGAAATATCATTGCAACAGTTTCGTATGTGGCCAAACTCTGAAGCCATTGAAAGCCTCTCACACAACAATATTAAATTTACTATACAGATATATAATAGTGTCTTCTCAAACAGTAAACGATAAGATTAAATGTAATAAGAAATTATAATAAATTTATGATAACAAAACTTTTCCATCTTGATTTTAAATGAGTTATTAAATTTCGAAAAGAATTGATAATTGCCTTATTATATTATTTTGACAAAACAACTGCATTATCACATTTATTCTTTAAATATAATTTCTAATTAAAAAATCTTCTTGTTTAGAGTATATTAATTTCAATAAATGTACTAAAGTCATTTAACTATAATAAAATAATAATTCGTATCTCGCAGTTTAATTAAATTATAACTATATATTAGACTCACGGAAAGAAAAATATTGATTAAAATTACTATTTATTGTTGGTACAGTGTTAATATAATTAATTTTTGTTAATGGTATAATTTCAACATATTTATTATGTATTATATATTTTGCTTAAAAATACTCAAAAAATGAATTATTTTTTGAACACTTTTTATTATTATATAGATATAGTCGTTTAATATAAATAGTAATATATAATATATAAGAACAAATGCAAATGTGTATTCAAAGAAATTACTATCCTAAAGATAGTAATTTGTGATTGTATTCATTAGCAATATTTATTATATTATATAATATAATAATAAAAATTTAAATACTTGTTTCAGATTCACTGTAAACATGGAATAATCTTTGTTTTCTATATTGTTAAATATATTATACAAAAAAGGGGGGGCTCATATCTAAATTTCTATACATACAAATAATTGAAGTAAACTCATCGGATAATATGAACACGCATACGCATTTTATTTACTTGAGTAAATAATCTGAAGAATAATCTGATATTTGCATATTACAGTTAATCATTTATTGTTCTCTATATACTGCTACACCATGCTTGCATTCGCTTGCGAGAAAACATTGTACAACTAACACTCTTTTATTTGTATTTCTTTCTTTGTAAAATAATATTGAATTTCAATATAAAATATATTTTTCAAGCGAGTAATAAATTACTAACTGAAATACTAATTTGTAAATACTTCGAATCACAACAATCACGAAACTTGAATAGCTCTTAATACAAAAATAAAGTTAATTTTTATAATGTGTAGTATTTCTTATTTGATATAGTAATTTTTCTTACAGAAATTGAAAAAAAACTAAAAGAAGTTAATATTTTGTACTCTTTTTACCATTATATTAACACAATACTCACTACAATAGTAACTTTTAACCGAATAATTTTCTCCGTGCACAATTATTATTAAACGTAAGTACTATATAAACTACTGTATAAAATAATAATTCAAAAACATTCACATTTCATTTTTATGTCAATAATTTTCTTTCTAACTTTTAGATGAAAATGTTTTATTCTATATATCGTATACTGAACTTATAAATCCGAACCATTTATACATGGGACAACATAAATTTAATTAAAATGAAATAAATGCGTTATCTTCTTTATATATATACGCATTTGAGTCGTAAACCTAAAATCTCACAAATCCTCGGAAGTTATAATATAAATAAAATAAAATGTTGTATCAATTTCATCTGACTGACCGTGATATTTTATTCAGAATAAACAAAATATTTGAAACACATATATATTTTAAAAAACACTAGTTTGCTGTTTCAATTGTCTGTTTGCGTTACGAATTTGTAGATCAAATGACAAGAACACAGTGTTTACGCTTCAGAGAATGATACCATGCGATGTTTTCAATACGCCGATATTAACAATTAACATATCACTTGTCGCTATGTATAGGTATAAGTTTAATATTCAGCGAGTGTCGAATAAAATTTCTGTCTAATTGGCCTAATCGCTGCGATTGCGAGACGAATGCAAACATATTATAATGCAACGAAAATATTTTAAAGCAATTCGTAAGCTACTTCTGTACAAGTTGCATTACAGTCTGTTGCGATTTCGTTATTACAACGCGCAAGCTGATGAATAAAGTATTTCCGTCAGTCGGACGCTTTTCAAGGTATTAGTTATGCAGATCCCACTTGTAGTGATACCGCGCTATCCAATTAAGAGTTGTATTAACGACCAACTCAAGTTTCTTTCGTTAGAAGTTTATGTACAATATTTTCATCAAACAGTTTTATTCAGAATAATACATCGTACAAAAATTAAGTCATTAATATTTATTGAAAATTTAAATCCAAAAGTAACCAGACGGGAGATGAATGTGATAATGAATATAAATATAGAGTTGGAGATTTACTTAATGAAAATGGAATATATATATATATATACATAATTGATATTGATGTATATGAGATCTGAAAATTGCTAGGACTGACGTATTTATTATTCTGCTGATCTTAAAAAACTGCTATTAAAACCAGTATATTTTATTTCTATGTTATACTGAATAGTCAAAACACATATAGTTTTCCCGACGAAAGTATATCTTACTTGCCGCACTTGATTTTGCACTTTTCGGTGTACAAACGTAATTCTGTCATTCATTTGTCATGAAATAGATTTGAAAAATAAAAAGATAAATTGCAAACGTACGGATATACAGGGACATGGACGTAACACAATGGATGGAATAGCATAATATTGGTAACGGTTAAGAGTAGTCAGGTGACAGTGGCTTGAAGAACGTGCGAGGGTGTGTGGCAGTGTATATTACGACGAGTACGGCTTCTATGGCTTCCGCCACGACAAACCAACGTCGATCGCCTTACCCGTCGATCGTTTTGCTACAGCCACCTCATCTAAACACTTACTTAACTGAACTACTACTTCGTTACGTTCATATGTGAGGATTAGCTCGTTGAAAAGAAACTTGCTGAAAAATTGTATAACAAACAGATTTAATAGATTGTATAACTCATTTCTTATAGTTTTAAGCGTTTTACTAACTCGAGGTCTCATTTATCTAATTCAAAATCGATAATCTAGAAATATCATTTAAAATTAGTATCAATAATATAGTAGGAAATGATTGGATGGGACAGTTTGGGTTTATAGTATATGCACCGGGCCAATACCAAACCAGTTAGTATTTTTAATAGATTTTATGACAAATTTTATGCTTAAAATATAAGAGATGACCCAATGTTGTAAACGAAATTATGGATAAGTTTATAACTATATTGTTTAAATTTGAATATATATAAAATTCAAATTTTATATACTTGAAAATATTATTATTATATTGTATAAGCGTATGTTTTAATTCAATAGTCTTTTTTTAATTTTTGATACGTGAAAATGTTTTTAATATTTAAAAAACAAAGTAAAACATTATAATTGAGTCAATATAGCTGCAAAATACAGTATTAAATACCGATTTTTCTTATTACGATAATTAAATTATATAAATAGTTATTAAATAAATTAAGTTAACATTTTAAACCATTTCTGAACTAACTTTAATCGGAATATTAACAACGTAAGATACAAGGCTGAAATCATTGTTAATTAAAATTGAATAATATATTATAATTTTTACTTTATAATGGCTTTTATTTCATTTGAATGCTTTCGATTAAATTGAAATTGATACTGAAAGCGTATACAGATAAGTTTAAAGCATAATAATTTCAATATACTGAAAATTAAAGAAAAATCACAAAATCTTTGTATATTATCAAAACTCGTAATTAAAACAATAATAAAATGTAACTAATATGTGTGTAATACAATAGTCGAGGATATTTTACATTTGAATATAAAAAATGTATATAAAATATTTGTAAATAAAATATGTGGTAAAATAAAACCATGCTGCGTTGAAACATTACAAATGTTTATTTTATATTTGTTGTATTACGTTAGTTTTGTTTCTATAAAAAAAGAAATTGTATAAAGTAAATCAGTTAACAAAAGACCATGCATTACTTGTATTATTTTTTTTCAACATTTTTCTAAACTTTTTATTGTAATTTTCAAAAATTCAATAGTTTTATATAAATTAGGCGAGACTCGTCAAATATTAGAAATTAGCATCCATATGTTTCAAAATGTATTGATCAAATTCAAATTTATAGATAAATTATATATATTCCATAAATGCATAGACCTTTTAAACGCAAGAAAAACAAATCTACTTTGTAAATTTATTATTCCATTCAATATATAAAATTGATTTACACACTTTGGCCACAGATGTGGCCATCGAAACCTGTATGTTTTTTTTTATAAAATATCTGACATTCAGTTTTATGCACAAATATCCGTACATAGAAATTTAAGAATTCAAATGTTTAACATTTTGTATATGTTTTAAACTTTAATAAGTTTTTATGTGAAATAATTCATGAAACATAATTAAGTAATTAAACAGACTAAATAATTAAAAAATATTCTAATATATTACTTGCATTTAATGTATACTTAATAAAAATAAAATAATATGCCACATAGTAGCAATGTGTTTTACAAAATGATTTGATTTTCCATAGAAATTCCATTATGACCACTAATTGTATATATAATGCGGTTAATTATCGCTCTATAATACACTATAACATACATTTAAAATATGTGAATGCTTTTATATACACTTTCCGTGATAATTGTATGCCGTTTGTTTTATTCACAGAAGACATGGATGACGATGTGGCCGGAGATGACCGTCTGCACCGGACACGAACGCCTTCCACGGGTGACGAAACACACGATGATTTAAATGACGGAGACGAGGATCCCGAAGTGGATGGCGAAGGAGAGTCGTCAGGATCAACGGGCATCCATAATTCGAGCAATGGCGGGAGTAATCAGAATAATACACAAGTGGGCGTGGATGGCCGTGAAAGTGGTAACATCAAGCGCAAAAAGAAAACGCGAACTGTGTTCTCACGATCCCAAGTGTTCCAATTAGAATCTACTTTCGACGTGAAGCGCTATCTTTCATCCTCGGAGCGAGCCGCACTGGCGGCGTCATTGAGGCTGACAGAAACGCAAGTCAAGATCTGGTTCCAGAACCGAAGAAACAAATGGAAAAGGCAGCTGGCGGCTGATCTGGAGGCGGCCAATATGGTGCACGCGGCGCAACGGCTCGTTCGGGTGCCAATTTTATACCACGAGGCATCGCCCGGGAATGCGGTGAACGCGACTCCCGTGTCTTCGGTGGTTCCCCAGCCAACCCCTCAGCCGCCCAGCGTCTCGTCCGCGGCTTTGACCCATTCGGTCGGGGTGGGACCGGTCGGGGTCGGCGTCGGCGTTGGAACCTCTTGCGCTCCGACCTCCGCACAACCAATTTTTTACTCCCATCACCACCATCACCACCACCATCCGGCACACGTGCAAGCTCACAATTTATTACCTCATCAAGTACACCCCCAGCCTCCACCCCCGCCCCCTCCTCCTCCGAACCCTCAGCCGCCTACAGCCTCCACCCAATAGCCCATCTCTGACGATCTCTCGGGCTATTGTCAAGAATTTCAGCGCGGAACCAACTCTCCAAAAACGTATTTACCGACAGTTTATTCCTGGCCGCTGGTACGACTAATTGACGTTGACGAATAGTACCGCGACAAAGCGCAACGGTTTTTACATCGTACTTATCGCAATGTAAAGGTCGAGGGAGAAATAAGAACTATTACAGCAATTTTAGGCACTCGAATGTGGTCTCATGACTTAGTACCTGAGAAGATAAACTTCGAGAAATGACATATTTTGACCAATTCATTATTTCGTAATTTTATAGAGCGTTCATAATTTAAAACAGATTTGCAAAATTCATACTGTTTCACGATTTGACTTTAGGTAACATTTTCAAGAAGGTACTCTTTTTGTTGAAAAAGAATCGTGCGTAAAGTGCACCGTCATACGTTTCATGTTTTTGTTACTTGAAGATCTTGTCGAGGTTTTATATATAATATCACAACATGCAATTGGATTCCACTACCATTTCATGTGTAAAATTTTGCGCGTTTATTTGGAATTATCAGTATTGATTACGGTTCTTAATAAATATCAAATTTTACCATAAATTAATTAAGAATTCATTGTAACTCCATTAGATCATAGAATGAATACTGATTGTCAAACATTTTCCAAGTATTTAATTACAAATATAAGTGTTTAGATCTCAATAAACAAAATAAAATTTGTGTTACGTTCACTGTTTTCAAGGATTTGATTTCAACATTGTCTTACATAAATTTCGATTATTACATAAATTATATAATTTTCTTGATATTTATATATTAATTGTAAATATTTTTCTCGTAGACATTTATTATACTGTTATATATATAATTTCGGATTTGTAATCGCTAATTTAAATTTAAATTTAAATGAATATACGGTTTGGATAATACATGTTTAACATATTAATGAAATGATTTTCATATTTATGCTGTTTATTAAATAATTTAACATTTTTAAGTGAATATAGCACAAGTTTTACTGTAATACAAAAGCATCAGCAGATTCATTGAAAATACTTTATGGACAACGTTTATAAGTTTATAATAACTTTATTGGTTTAACTAAAATGTCTCCGTAACTCCTAAATATTTGTTAATCTTAATTCGTTTTATTTAATTTTGTATTTGTACAAATATATATACTGTTAAATTTGACACAGGATGTTTGATAGATAAAAGAAAAGTAATAAATTTATGTCACTATAGAGTTGTGAAACTTGATATTCAGAGAAAAATAAATTGATATAGTCTCGAGAAAATATATTTTCCTCTATAATTTACATTAAAATTCGAGAACCCATTTACAAGATGAAAGATTTACAAAAACAGATCAATACGATAATTTTGTAAAATGTAATAATTAACGATTATTTATACGCTAAATAACAATCTCAAGTTTAACATGCTCTCTAAGTAATTATTTATATATGATCGCGAAAAATGATTTGAAATAAATTCATCATTTAGATTTACTCGTAGTTAAAAACGTTTGACTTGTTTTTAGACAATGCATAACGCCAAAGCACAAAATGCATATTCAAAAGCAATTTACATTAAGTAAGAACAAAATATTGTCGATTTTCCTAAATTGACCGTGATATTTTGAACAGTATATTGTATTTGATTTAATATGTAAAAATATATTAGGGCAAAAATTGTTTTGTCGTAACGAAGGATGGTTTGTTGTTAATAAAAACCACAGCAATGTTGTTTCATCCAATCCGTAAGTTCTGCCATCTGCAAAAAGTAAATATTACGTTATTGCCGTAAATATAATGTGCATGCATCGCAATTTATATCGATATCTATTAAATGGAAACCACGCTACGATTTCATGTATTACTGATCATGATCAAAATTAATTATATTTGTAATTACCAGAGAACCGCTAGAGGTAATTCGATGTTGCAGTCATTATGTGTAATCAAGTTTTAACGACTAAATTAACACTATGTTTTTCTTCGGTGCAATAAGTGCAAAGCATGTATGATACGGAACAACTGCGAACGAGTAACGCGATAATCGTATTTATTAAAAAGAAGAGTAAAAAGGTAAAGGTAAACTGCGGCTTCTAAGCGCTGATCTTGGACTCCTCTTTACTCGCAAGGTAAACGAAATTAATATATGCGTGTATATATGTATGTGTCCTAATGGTGATGTCGCGGTTTTCTATGCCCGTCCATTACGTAGTCACAGGCAGTAAGCATTTCTCTGATAAAACTGTCTATAATTTGCGCGATAGGTTCGCAATTAGGTTTTGCAATTTGGCTCGCCTCGCGCGAGCGCCGGTTCGTCCGAATTCAGATAACTCACCGAAACCGACAATTTTATCAGAGTTTCCTCGAGGATCTTTTCCGCAGGGAAAAGTCTTTACGGCCACGCGTGACGTCACCGTCTACATTCCTGTAATTTTTATCGGTTGTGCGCAAATTATAAGCGCATGTAAATAACAAAATACAATATGTACATCTGATGGACGAAGAGTGATATGGTCATACTACGACAATTAGACTTTAAGGAATTAAAAGAAAAAGAAAAAAGATCGACGGGTGAAAGCTACGCAACAACTAGCGTATGTTTCATTTCAACGAACTCGCAGCACCCAAGTGAAACCGTTCGAGAGATATATCGAGTAAAGACAAACAGATACTTAAAGACGTTTGCGTTTGTTTTACTCGTCTGTTTTGTTAAATCATTAATTTGAAATAAAGTTTCTTTTATTCAACATTGTTTCATTCAATTCGCAATCTCGCACGATTTAGCGATCACTGTAACCAACACAATTTCTTCCTCAACTCCACTCCTGAGAATAAATCGCGAACAAAGTTGTCGCTGACAATAAGCCGCGCTCAGAAGCCAGTCTTTGCTTCGAACTAACCGCAAAATCGTCGCGTTCGATTCACGCGACAGAAACATTTCCGCTGATTATCCACGAATCCGGCAGCTTTTGTGCGTTCCTCAATCACCAGCAACCGGCGAATTAATCCGAGCAAGAAGCCGCGCGCCCGTCTCCGTCCGCGTGATCTTCATTTTTCATTTCGTACGCGAGGCGACGTTACACGCAGAACGATTACACTCACGAATTTATCAAGCCGGGTGTCGCGAAAGCCTCGCTGCAAACAACTTTGGCTGCTACGGCTCTGTCACACGACCACGAGGGAGAACCCATGACAATGCGAATATGGCAGCGCAACGCTTGATGCACTCAAACCCAAGTACGCGCGTACTCGTAAGTATGAGCACTTTAATCATCGTTGTCACACTGCATCCAGCGTCATCGACCTTTCGCCTTTCGCCTCTGATCTCGGCTTTCATGCTGGCGCCTGAGAGCCTCCTCATCCCCATTAGTCTCTTTTTCAAACTGCCTTCCAGTCGTTTGGTGCTCAATACTCGCGGGACTGGGACGTCCCGCGATACAGGTCTTGCTTCAAATGCGAACCGATTTACTTCGACAGCGATTTTTCCGTCACAAAGCATGAAAGGGTGCACTTGCGAAAATGGCGCGCGCGAAATGTTCGATGAGGCGACGCAAAATTAATGATCTCGCGTGTTAGTCGTGTTACTTTTTGCTCCAAACAATACGAATAATCGAGCAGCGTGCTTGGGGTCGCTATAAGCATTCGTCGCCATTGTCGTGTCCTTTTTTCGACTCAAACAGCTTTTCCATTTAATGAAAAAAATATCGATTCATAACACAGAATTGTATATAAATTTATTTACACAATACGCCCGTTCCAACGTAATTCCAAACTAAACATACATAATCCGATACTATAAATAAAATATATATTTTTGAAACACGATTCTGAGGTGGTCGTTTTTACACGTAGAAAATTTGGATTAGGTAACATAGCTAGCCGTATCGATTCAAAACTTAACTGCCACGAATGTATTGCAAATTACCACGCCGTTCGAAATATATCGTTTTGAAACAAAATCAAAAATGATACTAGGCATAAACGCAGGAAATAGATACAATATAATATATATACATATATATGCAGTGACGCCCCAAACAATTATTGGCGTCGATTGCCAACGTGAACTGAAGCGTGATTAATTAGATTGTATAGAATTATTGTAGTTGTTAAAGTTAAATACTATAAACATGCCCTGCACACAGTAATGCCAATTATTTGTCTATAATGATGAATGCGATAGACAATAAATGTGACTGATTTATTTATTCGAGAATAAATTTAACTGTTTATTACTGTAAACATATTATATAAATTCACCATGACATTGGATTTGCATCATGTCGCAATTTTTATATTTGTGTAGAGTTGTGATAGCCGTCATTTTTTGCAATACTTTAATCATAATGAATTACACTTTTGACACAACGGTTGGTTAATCATAGTTAATATAAATGTTAAACAAACACAAAACAAACTTGTCATTTACAATGTCAGTACACGCAGAGAAGAGATATGTTGATTGAACTAAAATTTTGTTCATTTTACTAAAATTTGGTTGAATGTAACAAGATTTTGGTCGAATCAACATATTTCTTCTCTGCGAGTATTATTTTAATATTTATTGTTTTACATTTTAGTCCACTGAAATGTTCTTGCGTTAACATCCATATTAAATGCGTTTTATTTTTGTATCTAATTTAATTATGTACAGGAAGCACGTTTTATGTTTTGTAATTCTATATAAAAATTTAATTTGATTAATATATAATATTAATATATAAATACACGATATATTTATTGTATATAAAATAAAAGTTTATTGAATGTATGCTAATTTATTAATAAAAATTGGATATAATGGACAAAACAAGTATTTGAAAAATTGTTTACTTTTTAGCATTTATTCGTCTTGTGTGGCATTAACATTATAAGACGACAATTTATAACCTATACTCAATAGGTTATTAAGAGCAGAAATAATTCATCGGATTTTACACGTACTTAAACTAGAATTTAAGAAATGTAAACGTATTATTGAGAGGATTAATGTTTATAATATAACGCATCATACAATGTTTCCCTTTTTTTACCTGTTCACCTAAAAATCCACGTGAGTATATAATATAACACCGCCAAAATCTTCAAGGTCAAAATATTGATCAAATTGCCAATTTTGAATTGTAGAACATTTTATACATTGGACAATTTTAATTCATATTAAGAATGATTTTTTATAAGCAATTTTATAGAAATTTCACCAAAATTAAATTCATTATATATAGAAATATTATTACTCAACATTGCAAAAATAATCGCCATAACATAAATTTTGGGTAAAGGTGTAAAATAGTACCCCCCCCCCCCAACATGGGTGATAAATATAACCATTTTATGCAGAATTTTATGTAGTTTTCGAATCCGAAAGAATTTT
>JABFQC010004976.1:0-12103 GCA_022817085.1 Psilanteris sp. ZL-2020 | reverse complement strand
ATTGACGTAAATTAGGTGTTTCATTTCGATGTGTAAGCAACATCAATCCAACACAAACCAACGACGTCAATCTGATGATACACGACGTTGTTATGACGTTAATTTGCCTTTACATTTCTACATGGGTTTTGTTATCAGCCGTCTATGTTGGAATGACATTGGCAAACTACGTTGTCACAATGTTATTACCCAACATTATTGTCAATACGTATTGCATTAATATGGGCTGACGACATTAATTCAACATTGACAATAAAATCATTTCGACATTAATACCCGACGTCGTTCTAATGTTGGCAGAAAGTACTGTACCAACGTAGGCTAACAACGTTGAATCATCCTGAGTCATAAAGTGGATTTGATGTTGGTCGGATGTTGGCTAGTCGATGTCGGTTGCCAATGTTGTGATTACATCGTATCAGTTGTAAATTTGTCGAAATGTGGGCAATTTCTGCCTGGGTGGCACCGGTATCGGCCCAGTAGTGGGCCGTTTGGCAATTGCTACTTGGGAATGTATACGGTCGTTGGTCTTGTGTCAACATTGGCCCGATTTTACTTTTCTACATGGGATGTTAAAACTGTAATTTCCAAGTAAGATAAACAGATAAATTATACGTCATTAAATATTTATTTGAATGTTTGTTTAAACCTTTTCGTTTCTATTATCAAGTTTGTTAAATTTTTTAGGCTTATTATAACGTACTGATACTCTGAATTATAGTTTTAACATTAACATTAAACATCAAAACATTAAAATGCATCACTTTAATACAACTTTTTTGTTTTCTTAAATAAAAAATATCAATTACATAAAAACTATGCAAGTATTATAACATAAATGTATTAAATTATAACGAATCACTTTAGACCCTTAAATAATATTCTTATTTTTAACTGCAACACGCATGGTAAGGAAGCAGAATTATCCTTGAGTGTGATATTTTATTGAATCGAACTATCTTTTAGATATGTCTGGGTGCTGTTCCGGAACGTGAAAAACACCAGAAGCTGTAGTTTGGAAATGGTTTGATTAAAAAGAACGCATCGAATAAGGCTGATAAGTTTTACTATCCAAAGCTACTAATAGGTTGCTTATCGTGTCGCCAAAAGTGTGCCTTGTTATCGGATAAAGCCGTCCGGAGGGTTTACAAGTTTGCTGCTCTCATCGTCGAGCCCCTCCTCGTTTCATCGTCCAACAATGTCAGAGTCAGCCAGCATCTCGAGAAGGCGGAAAGTACCTCCAACCACATCCGTCAGCCATTGGCTCTTAGGTCGACAAGTCTCGGTTGCTCGATTGCTCTCAAGTCAGGAGATAACGTAACCCGACCCCTCGACGCACAAATAATATATCACCTAGCTTCTGCATGACCGACCGCGTAACTTTTCAGATTGGTTATTTTACTTAACAAATTATATTTTACTCTAAAATATAGTTGGAATTATGTTTTACTGATACGATAGTCATATAAGAAAACAAAGAAATGAGTCTATTTATGTTTAGATTATATATATATGTATATACACTATATATATTATGAATCAAATTAATAATGTATATAGTTATATACTTGACGACGGTGTATCAATTTTGTCCCCCATCCCTAAACTGCGAATATAGTTTTGATATACTAATGATCCTATAATATATAATAGAAGTAGAATACTGTCATTTCTGGTTTAACATATAGACTTAAATTAGGCCTCATTTCGTTGATCAATTAATCCACACATGTGTATGTACGCCTACTAATAACTATTATATAAAAATCTATATATACATAAATCTAGATGAGTTCTATTTAAAATTAGATCTAATACAGTTATACTTTGTATAGACGAATCTTTTGTGTACACATAGTGTATTGCATTACACATATATATAAAACTTTTTAGGATTACGTGACGATTCAGTGAGCAAACAGTAAAATAATTGAATACATAATCATAGTACAACGTTGAGTCAATCTGCAATGTTTTCTTTATCCGCAACAACAGCTTTTAGTCTATCTGTATCGGTTGAAATCATGTTGTTAAACAATTACACGTGCTGTACTGTTAATGTCGAATCAATAAGATCATGAAGTACATATATACTCGAAAGTATAGAGATCGTATCTGCCAGCCAAGTAGAACGTAACAGATCAGACTGTCGTCGAATAAATGTGTCGGTGATTAATGATGCTTTCAAACGTGTATCGTGTTTTTGTTGAAATGTTAAATTTTGATTAAGAAATAGGTTGACGAAGCCGTAAGCACCATTAACGCAGTAGTCTAACGATTTCTAAAGCAAAAACACAGCACATATTTCTCTGCACCTAGTTTCGAAACGACTGTGTGTATATGCTCGCGGCTTTGCTACAATATTACATATAACACAAAGGAACGGTGCTCGCTGGATGGAGAAGGATCGTGAAAGGAAATGGTGGTCGTCGCCCGAAAAGATCCGAACTCGGCCCCTCGTCGCGCGGCGATATCGGTCCCTCGACCAATCGTCGCGCTCAAACGCACGGCAAAACGCTCGCCTCGGCGGCCTCGCCCATTCGCCGCGGCTGGAAGGGGGCGCCGCTCACGGCAGGCTCGGGTGCGCGCGCACGCCAGGCTTATCGTCGCCGAGTTGAGTGGTGGGAGAGTCGCTCGTGGGAGGTGAAGGAGTAGGAGGTCAGTGGAGTTCGGGAAGTCGGCCAGCGCAGACGCGTTATGTGCTTTAGCGATCTTGTGCGATCGCAATAGTTAATAAAACACGCAAAATCGCGACTTCGGGCGAACGCGTCGCGCGCTGCATCGTTCGTCGGACCGCAAGTGATTCATGGTTGCCAAACTTGTGATTGTTAACGCAACGATTTTGTCGAACAGTACCTCGTTCGTTCAAACTGTGATCAATCGGCGCGACTAGTGGTCGCCTCGAGCTCGTCCGGTTGCACGTGCATTTGCGGTCGACTCTCCGAGACAACCGAACTTTGCGTGTCGGCGAAAATCCGATGGTCGGTGATTGCGTCGGTCCGGCCAGTGGCAGTTGGATATGATTAAAGTCGAACAAATCGCATGAACCGGTGGACCGTCGGATGCCATTGAAGCTCGCGTCAAATGTGCTGAGGTCGCGGGCTAATTGACTGGCGACCCGATCGAGGTGGACCTGACATTTCGGAATCCGAGATCGTCCGAAGGAGGAATGCCCATGAAGGGAGAGCGGGGAAAAGCGACGGACTTTAGCATCGCGGCCATCATGGCGCCCAGGGGTCCGTCCTTCGGGCATTACCACCTGCAGGGCATTGGTGGTAACGCGACGGCTAATACCGACGTGGAATGCGGCAGCAAAGCTTTTGTCGCGACACCGGACCTCGACCACCGTGAGTTTAAGAAAGCTCTCCTTTCGCAAACTTTTTTCCCCTCACCCAGTTGTCCCTCTTCACCCGCACTCACGTCTATTCTTCATTTGCCCGTTTCCTTCGCAAAATCGGTCTAAATTCTGAGCCGCGGGACCTTCTCTGATCATTTTTTTTCACTATTTCATCTTGTTCGGCAACTCCCTTAAGGCTTCCTTCGACGACTTGGATGTTTTGAGAAGTTAATTGGTACAATTTGTACCCATTAGTTTTATAGTCAAAGGATTGATTTTAAGCGCTTCGTCCTGAAGCTCGAATTTAATCCGCGGTGTGCGTGCATAGAATTTAAATCTACTTTAGAATTGTTTACGGTTGATGTATTGTGTAAAAAAAATAGTATTGTTACACTTTCATTAAACATTCCAAATACTGTCGAAAATAAAGCATGAACAATTAATGTTTATAATACGAATGTAGGGTCATATGATACAAATCGTCCAAGTTCACTGTTTTTACAAAATAACTTTGACGTTTTGTATTATGTCGCTCCAAATTAGTATTATAAACTGTAGTTTTTCATGCTTTATTTTTCTCACTATGAATAATTGTGTTGAAATTTCGTCGATCGATTGTTAAAATATGATATGAAAATGTGTAATAATTGTTACAAATTTCAGGATGTACCAAACACGATTTCCAAGAACATATATTTTATTTCGTTCCAATGATTATTTTGTATATATATGCATACAATTGCAACGCTAATTGTAATACATGCTTCAGCGATACTACACAACATGGCACTAAGTTATTAGTAAAAGTGGAATTTTCTAAATAAAGTATCAATACGCTTAACATTTGTAACAAATCATAATGCGATGAATAACGCACGGAAGCCGCTCAGCCACGAGTAATTTCCTTTGCGGATTTTATTTACTAGTAGCAGTAAATTATGCTTGACCAACTAGGGATTTCGCAGGACAATTGCGACTAAATTAGTTGTGCCTTCGCAGGAACTAATAACCGCTATAAAGTTTACACGGCCAGTGCGCTAGTAATTATCTGTCGTAACATCGTAATAGCTTTATACTTGCAGCCTCCCGCTCTTCGTGACTCTTTCTCGCTCCAACCCGATACTTGCTTCTTTCTCCGTTTTATCATGTTTTGACACAGCACTTATTGATTTTTAAATAAACTTACTCATCACAATGTCTACCTCAAGCAATATTTCTACAGGCATTAGTGGTATATAAGGAAATAAATTCGTTAATTCAATCTGATCTTATTAATGCTTGTATTGTTTATTATTAAATTTATTATTCTTTATTTATCGTATGCCATAAAACGTAACGCGTTTATGCTTAAGCGTCTTACGCAGATATAATGTTAAAGTAAGTCATTTTCAGCATAATATAATATTATAATCAGTTATAGAAATTGACAACGTTAAATTCTATTTCTAAATTACAAGGAATTTTGAAATCATTAACATGATTATAAAGGCTATTATATGTATAATTTGTATGTGTGTTGTATTTATAATAAATAATTGTGAAAATATTTATAAATGAATTATATATATTTGCGTAGTTTCTCAGGTTTCTTCAGTGGTAAATGTAAAAGAATATTAACAAATACAGATGTAGATTGAATTTAAAACTGGTCGACATTTTATTAGACTCATCAACAATTGTAATTATAATTGGAAAGATGGTCATCCAAATTATTGAACAAAAAGATTACATTTTTGTTGCACTTTGAATATATAATTGTCATTCTGGTGCCATGACTCAATTGTACACGGAGAAAACATTTTGTTGTTTCAAGCAAAATTTGTTTAAATTTACAACATATTTGGTGCATTCAAACAAATTATACACGGAAAAAAATTTCAGTTTAAAACAACATTTTTAGTATTTGATTCTACATTAAGCCTAAAAGTTAACCTGTAAATGGTATATATTTACTGTAAAGTCAATGCTACGACTTAAATTTTGAATTAAAAGTATTCACATGTTGAATTAACATCAAAATGATGCGGAGTTACATAGAAAATTTCAAAAGACATATTTATTATTAATAATTATGTTACAGAAATAATATATATTAATAAATAATACGATTGAAAATGAAATAAAATTTTTAAAACTAAAAAGAAATCAACAATTTAAAACATTCTTCCTGATTCTTGATTAAAATGCTTAACTTAACCTATAATATGCGAAAACATTCGACAGTCCGTTTCTAAGACTTAACATTAATATGCGTTTGAATTCCACATTTATAGATGTCATTATAACATCATAAAGTTCTAAATAAAAATATGAGCATTGTTATAAATGTTAAATAAACGTGAACATTTTTTTCCGTGTAGTTAAATAAACAAGATTTAGGATGCATTAACAAAACTTTTCTCTGAGTGTATATACACACGTTTTGGTCAACTAAATATAAAAATAAATAAATAAAAAATTTTCAACGTTTATTTTGACATATAGAAGTAAACAAGTACGAAATCTTTTTTGTAGGAAATGTAAAAATAAAAAATATAAAAAAAATAAGAAATAATTGAGTTTGCAGCAGCTCAAAATAGACTTTTAGGTAGTAATATTAGGCAAATCTATCCAGAATGAACTTTCCCACCCCCCAATATAAAACACTTATGCTTTATCGTGTGAAACTAAACATTTGGAAACTTTTGATATATAAAATTTAGCGTTTCGTTTCGTAATTTAACTAATTAATAAATGGTTAAAATTAAAAGAAAAATTGAATATTAATAGAAATTTTGCATAAATCAGTTTTTAATAATAATTTATCCACCTTTACAACGTATACAAGAAAGTCGTAATAATTATACTTGGCACTGTTACTTTACAGCGGAAAAGAGCCGCATTATATTGTAATTAATCAAATTTTCCTAAGCTCGTAATCAATTAAATTAAATGTTTATGTCCAATGCGTTAAGAAAAGATGTTGGCCGATCATCGGAATGTTATTTTACGATTTCATTCAGACATCATCCACGTTCCCTGTCGGCACTTTAAAACGAGTTGAATTACACGCGTAAAACAGCTATAAAAGTCATTCGATCAGTAGTGATAAGTAATACAAGATAAATTCCTATAAAATAATATCGATACTTACGAAATCACTATATTTTTTTTCAATTTTTATCGTCCATTTTCAATTTTAAACTGATATACAATAATTATTACTGCAACGCTTTATGATCCTACAGTAACCGGATTCACAAAAGATTTAATTGTGCCTAATATAATTAATTTACATGAATATTTACAGTTTACCTTAGCAACGTATTAACAAAGATTGTCGTAAATTAAGAATCAATATAATTATTTTATACTTGAGCAGAAGTTTTTGAAATTATATTTTTAACGAAATACCATTGAGATCAACGATTGCATTATAATTGAGCGACAACAAGTCACTTTATACAAAATCTAATTCCAAATTATCATGTTTATATAAATCTGCATAGGATATTCACAAATACATATACATGCACATCAATATCTACTGTGAGATCTTTTAATACATTCTTACTCGAATGAAATTCAATTTAAAAAATCGTCGAAAGGAAGAACATAAAATGATAGAAGATAATATCTATGTATACATAACACAATATGCATTTAGAAACTTTGTATAAAACTACAGCGATAACGCTTCCAAATGCGTTAATCGGAAGCAGCTTAACGCACACGTATAATTTATTTAATTCGTTTCGCCAAATGTTTGAACGGCTTATTCGATATTTTTCTCGAAACAATAAAAGGAAGAATATTTGCTGTTACTCAAACGAATCAAACGAATTGAATTAATTTGAGTGCGCATGTAGCTCGTTTAACGTTAATTACTATGTAAACTAGAATTGAATATCTACAAATATATGGCGTATCATGCGGAAATGCGAGAAAGTGTAGAAACCCGCAGCCAGCGGCGTCGTTCTGAGTGGCTGAAGTTATAAAAGCTCGTAAATAAAAGCCGACTTTGCTGAAATAGCAGATATAAAAGACAGATAGTGCATTATGTACACATGCGCGCGTAAAATGATAGGGAAAAATTTCGCATGAAAAATTAATATTAAGAAAATGGCAAAGGCAATTACCAGCGCGCGGTTGTAATCGTAAACAACAAACACTTTGTTATACCGATATGCCCAAGTAATCACAATAAATGTAATTTGTTGCATTCGATTAAAGTTAAAGCGAGCAATCGTTGCGTTGCGCGTGTAATTTGAATTAGAATATAAAGCTTTTTCTTGTCGGCGACAAGCGAAATCCGTCTGCGAGTGAAAAATATAGACTCGTTGTTTACAAATGAAAACGGCATTTAATTTACAGTTAAATGCGGCGCGCGCATTCGTTTTGCTTCACTTATACATTAATTAGTGTTAAATGCGCGTGGTTTGTTTGTATTGCTTGATAATATTATGTGTTAAATTATTCCCCATTAGAGCGAATTTGTAGAAAGGTTTTGCAATACCGAGATAACACGACAGCACACGCTCGACTGTGGATGGTTAAACGATAATAAAGGAAATAATAAATTTTAGCCTGTATTTATATACCGCGCGCGGATATCGCCATTCAAACCGTTCAGACAAATTTGCGAGGACAAAAATTCAAACCACTTCGTTTAATTCCGTTTACAAAAGACAGCTATTTAGTAACGCACACGCATACAAATATATATTTTAAGAATTATTCCGCACGAATTTCACACGGACAATTGGCTAATTGTCGTATTAAATTATCAACGCAGCTGGCCGATTAATATCGAAAATACCTAGACTGCACAAGAATTGCTCGGTGAATTATGGATAATTATATATTATTTACTCTTCTGTCACATTTACCAGAGCATGTGTCCGCTTAACAAGTGAGCTTTTCGAAAGGTTTCTTTTATCTTACACCTTTAAAAATAAACATGAATATCGTCAGTTTAAGTTTAGAAAATCACAAACGATCTGGAAAAAATGGTTTTAAAAAACTTGTTAAACTAGATAATAAAAAGACTATTATTATATAATAAAATGCAATGCTTTTGTGGTGTTTATATATAAAGAAGTGGTTTTGAAAATTTTTGGAAAATAATTTATTACGTTCATCACATTCTTTTATACTTATAATCTACTTTCACATTAAATAATTTAGTATTTAGTGTAAATGATTAATAATTTAATAATGTACAATATAAAGCATTTAAAAATCGAATAGTATTATATCATGAGAGTTTTGTGAACTAATATCAATTATAATATAGTTGAAATCAATTACTTAGAACCGCCAAATTCAGTTAAATTAACTGTGATATTCAGTTTTGGTTCAAATAACTATATAATTTTAAGTTGTAATACGGCCGAAACTGACATTTTTAACTGAAACAATTGAAAAATTCAGTAAAGTTGACTGAATTTGTTGATTCAAGTATCATAATAAATTGGCTGCCATGTTCTATCAAAATATCTAATCTTTTCAATTGGACTAAATGATTATTTTCAGTTATGACATACGTTACTGAAAATTCAGTTAAATTTATTGAATATACTACTTTTACCCTGAGTGTACATTATGGTTTTTTAGGGATTTGGAACCAAATATTTCTAAAATTATTATTCATGTTCTATACATTACAATAGCTTCTATACACTGAAAAAAATAATCTTACAAATTTGACCAAACTGGGAAAAATGTAAATAAACATTAGATGATATCATTGTTTTTATCATTTGTTTCGTAATATTTGACATATTTTTAGAAGTTTCTAACCATAATTCATATTAGTTACATGTTTGCCCATTTTTCCTACTATTATTATTTAGTTTGGTAAAATTTGTAAGATTATTTTTGTCAGTTTATATGGTACAAATTAGCTATTTTATTTTATAACATAAATTTCTATATAGTAATTTCCATAATACTATAATTATGATATCCTTACAAAGCTGTGTATAGTATTTTATAATGTAACTTTTTTACGTGTATTAGATGAGCTGTTTAAATAGTTTATATATGTAAATTTTTTTTTCCAATTTCCCGAGTATTTCTTTTTTTTCTCAGATTTATCGCATTACACTCAGTATCCGTCGATCAAAGTATACTAAATTTATACTACGAACTATAATTAAAATATAAATGTTTAACAATCCAAAGGAAAATGATTTACTGCGTTAAACGCACGATTATTGTCTCGGAAAGAATAAATAAAGCAGCATGTGATGACATACGCATTTTTTAATTCGCCAAGATTAGTCTCATCGTATAATGTCATGCATGATTTCATACGTCCACATTATGAACTTATTTGACTTCAAATGACTTTGCATGACTCTGCACAAGCACTGAATAATCAGGCATAAATATGTTTATATATTTGTTTGTGTCATACCGTATTTACATGCTCGTTTATCATATCGCCATCTCTAATTTGAAAAATGAATTCTTAATTCGCGGTGTCTCGAAATGCAATTATTATATTTCAAATATACGAAATCAAACGCGATTGTTGTCCTCGTGCGGTTAACGAGCCACGCAAACGCATTTTTCTTTTCAATCGAAATTCAAAGCAAAAAGTGTGATTGCGCATAGTCAGTTGAGACGCAAGCAACAACGGTTATATATATAATACTTGGCATAAGTGCAGCGCGACGTGATAACAATATGTATAATAAGTGGATCAAAAATGAAAATTAAAAACAAGTGAAACGAGTCGGCCGTTCCTGGGCGCATAAAATTGATATAAAAGACTGTCGTGTTTAGCATCGTTACCGATGTTACACGTCACGGAGGTACATTGGTTGCGTGCGCGTATTGGAGTGTCAAGCAGATGGATTTGCTGATACGCGGCAGATTGTACGTGAACGCGCGCGCGCGCGCGCACATGTATAAACAGGCACGCGTAAACACGTACACAGGCGCGAATGTCGCGGCCATAGGTGTATATATTTGTGCATTTACATGCTAATAATAGTGTGCCAAAACTATGGACACATAGAGAAGCGCGTAATAATATGCGTTGGCACGTTTTCGCAAGTAAATACCGATCGACAGGTCATTAGAAGCCAAACGCGAAGCGCTGCCCGTTAATGGCAAACGGACTGAGCGACAAAAAATTATGTGACAATTGTTAAATAAGGCAGCTTTGTCAGCAGCCTTTGAAGATACGCCACTTTTGCGTTATTTACGTAACGCACAAATCACTTTTATTTACACGTAATATAAACGTTTGGTGACAATTAGTACAACGAAACCGCCAAGGTAACAAAAATAAAGCGCTTTCTTCTTCCATTCTTTATTTTCTTCTAATTGCAAGCATCGCCGTGGCGAACAACAAAAGCGACTCCGCGCTCGCCTATTAGTCATACCGCGTTTGCATTGTGTTTGGCCGAAAATCGCACGATCGTGTCGGGAGATTAGTAACCGATTAACTTGTTGTTAATATTGGCCGGCATCCAGTTGGACGAATTCCATTACTTAAATTAGACGCTATTATTTGCAAAGATGTGTATATTATTCGACTTTTTGTTTTTGTTTTTTTTTTTTTGTTTTTTTTTGCCGCGATAAAATTGTCAATGCGAAAGGGTCGCAGTCGAATGCGGGTTTTTTGTGTTAAACGAGCAAAGAATGCGACGTAAACGTCGAGTAACGATTTATACATTTGCACCGCGGAGGAAAAAATTAATGATCAACATATTTCCGCGACGCAAATGTTGAGCCAGGGAATTCATCTGGTATAGTTGCGAAGAAGGAGGGCGCGCGTATGGTGACAGGATTCTGGGTGGTCGGGCGTCGGTTTTAGTAAAAGGAAGCTGAGAAATGCGTACTCTCATATTTCTTAGCGCCTCGAAAACAAGAGCACGGGATCACGGGCTCAAGAATCCGGTAATTAAAACATATGCGTGGAGCAAATGTGGATGAAAATCGTCAAAACGCGGATGGCCAAAATGTACGCCGGTGACCGTAACTAACGAGCAACAGAGGAGCGAGGCTGCAGCCGAACAATTAAAGCGCATCTACTTCACGCTACCGAACAATGCAAACTCGATTTTGGGCCTTCTATTTATAACCGAATCTATACCAAACGTAATTTCGAATCAACAAATTTGTACAGAATTATAACGCTTTCATAACCTCATTCGTAATTCAATCATTTTGCGCTTTAAGTTTGTGTCCTTTTAAGTTCGCGCAGACGTATAATTGCTCAGCGAATCCTGACCAACTTTCAAATCTGAACACAATTTTTAGTTTATAATGCAGGTGAAAATGCATTAAATATAAATAACTGTGTAAACGCGTGCCAGCCTGACGTCTAAGCTAATTAAGTAATATTTCATAAAATCGATACCGGGCGTTATCTCGAACGTATATAATAGCTGTTATTTCTTAATGAACTTTATCCATTTGCTCTTATAAAGTTGTGTATATTGTCAATAAATAATTTAGTCGCAGAAATTCTACTTCTTTTCAGTAAAAATGTCAATTGTATTGTATATTGTATTCAACATATGCAAATATACCAGTTTATATTCAATACACGGATCAAAACTAAAAATTACTCTTCGGTTCAGTAAAAATGATTAAACACACAATAACTGTGTGACCAAAACAAAAGTTGAATTAAAAATAGCTACCCATGTAGAAAAAATTGAACGGCCCAAGCTTGGCCCAGACTTGTCAATGATTGGCCGATGTTAGGCGACCAATGTTGATCCATCTCTGGATTGAAACACCAATTTACTCTGGCGCAAACTTGGC
>JABFQC010004975.1:0-12104 GCA_022817085.1 Psilanteris sp. ZL-2020 | reverse complement strand
GCCCTGCGCTGGCCCCCTCGCGGCCCGTGGGGGGGGGGGGTGGGGGGGTGTGGGGGGGGGGGGGGGGGGTTGGGGGGCGCAGGCCCCCCGCATTCCCTTGTGAGGGTGGCCGAAGGCCGCCCGATGTGCTCCGCCATATTTTCTACAGAAAAACAAATTTTCAGGGCCGTAGTTAGGGGGCCCAGAAGTGGTAGGACCCCGAACAGGACCGTTGCCATACATGTATATATATACACCTTATTTTATATCTCTCTTGTGTCAGGCTCAGTTTTTACTCTTCCAGTATAAGCCACCAACACGTAAACTCCGGAAAAGTCTCGCGTAGCGGCCGACGATCTATGGTAATGAGGGGTATTTTATTATTTTGAAAACCTTGTTTTATCATATTTTTATTACTTGTTTGGACAAATTATTCGATTATTATTTAAGAATACAATTTGTTCATTATTTCATTACTTAAAATTATTCCAGTTTTTCAGAGGCATTTTCACATCTCCGGCAATCTTGTTTCCCAATTATGCAATATTTTGCAGATGGTAGTTTGAGGTCTGTCCTTATATCAACGGTTATATATAATAAGGACAAACCTGCAAAATATGTAATTAATAATATAAATTAATAATAATAAATTATAAAGAAACATCAGAAAGAAATGAAATATTAATTAATTGAATAAGTTAATAACAATAAGACATTGATGAATTATGCACATAGTAAATAATGTAAACAATTTATTAGATTTTAGATTCGACATGACAGATAATATTCATAATTTAAAATTTGTAAAGTGCAGTTTGGCATAATATCTATATTAAAAAATCATCGGAAACTTAACTCTATACTCAATTTATTATGTTTTAAAATCTATTAATAAGTATATGACGATGAACTTTAATTATTTTTAAAGGTATGTTCGTACTTCAAGGATCCTCTTGTCTGCATTGGCCCCGTCGCAACTAACCAAATCAAGTCCGTAATTCAATATACATCTGGCGAAAAGAGAATCACCAGTCAGGGTAATCGAGTCTACAAGCGAACTCCCTTTTTTTAAATCGGAACATAATCGACGGCGTAACACATAATATGAATCAAATTCTATTTAACAATCGTTGGCTACACTCTAGACAAGATATATATTTGATTCTTAAATCTGTTTATTAAACCACAATTTTGAAGCATACCATAGCCGTGTCTGGCATGTTACAAATATAATCTACCTAAAACAGGAAAAGTATTTCAAACATATCATTTTTGCCGTCGAAAAAGATTGAACGAACGTGGCGTAACTGCGCACAAGTCCGCAATAAGGGCATTAAATTTCGAAGCGCACTACGACGCGGCTTCCAATGTTTCTCACGACTGAATAATACAACACATATCAAATAGCAATTAACTTTATTTTTTAAGAATCTACTTATAAGACTTATCATCGATTAATTATGAATGACAAGGATGTGTCTTATGGAAAATTCACGATGAAAGTTACAAGTCAAATTAATGAACTATATATACTTCAATCTGTTACAAAATTTTATCCTGAAAAATTTGAATTTTATTACTATTTTAAAAACTTTTGCGATATAAGATAAATATATAAGGCATATCATTTTGCAAAGTTACCATGTATGATATAATACATATTAAATGAGTTTGTTTTGATCATACCTTCTCTCAATTGAAAATTAATTTTCTTTTTTCCTTTTCTTTTTCCTATTCACTACATGCTTTATCAAGTTTGTTACTATGATGTCATATACACTTCATTCTCGAGACTGATATATACGTATATGAAGTTAATAAATTTATTTTATTAATATATATGTGTGAAAAATAATTAAAATATATAATATTAAATTGAAGAAAATTAAAATAAATAAAATTATTTATACTGCATAATTCTTAAACTATTTCTAGCATATCCAAATAAAAACTGCATTAAAATAATAATTTGATATGAATCATTTAAATGAAAATTATGAACTGAAGTTCTTTGATTATAAGTAGTAACATATCTAATTAGTAGAAATAATCTAATAATTCTCTAAAAGTATATATTAAAATATTGTCCCATTATATTTATCATAATATGATATTAATATATTAAAAAAACATAAAAATATTAGTTATTGATTAGTTATTGATACGTATAACATATGCTCTTATTCATTGCTGTTGTTAATATATCGGCCTAACACGCAAGAATATTTCAAGTATATTTCAACTTATTATTCAAGAAACGTTATTAATAGATCGGAATTTACCTTTATAAACAACTTGTTGTCAGAAGTTTCTCAAATAACAATTTTTGTCAAAGTTAATTATAAAACCAAAGTTAAAATTGTAAAATTTTATTTTATTTACTTTAACTTATTAATACAGAATTAAAGAATTTAATTATTTTTTTGACAAATTCAGAATGAATTGTGTTGAGATAAAAATATTGTAATACTATCTGTTCTTAATTGCGTTTGTAATTGCGAATTATATTTCATAAAATACAGTAAACGATTCGTCAACATAAGTCCAGCATTTATCCATTTATAATTCTGACATTTTAAAGTTATGAAATAATTTTCATATGAGTTATTTTATGTTACTTATTAATATTATTTTTTAAAAAAATTATGAATAAATTATTTGGCCTGTTGTAGCAATAATCTAGAATTATTTTTTTTTATTTTTAAAGACCTATTACTTTTTTTAGACTTCTAATTTTTTACAGTCCAAACTGGACTGTGCGGACTGTTAAAGTAAATATCCATTTTTTAGTGTAAAAATCGATTTATATTTTTAAATGCAGACATTCATTGTTTATTTAGTATAATAGTAATGCACTACAATTTCAGAAGTAACGTGTAACGTTAACGGTACTCCAATTAAAATAATCAGATAGTATTTCCATATAGAAATATATGGAAACCATGTTATGTGGTTTTTAAGAATTGATTCATGTTTACAAACATCCATACTTATTTAATGTACCATTCAATAATTTTTAACTGGAATTTTTTTCTGCGTGATTGTAAAAATCGAATTTTTATTTGACAATTTAATGATGAACTTAAATAAAAAGATATACATCTTGGCTTTCCAGGTTCTGCGGAGTCAATTTATTATAATTTATCGCCGACGTTATGGCCACATTTATAACTTGTTGAGTAAGGTCAAGGATTAAAATCGCCATCGAATTCGACAAAACTAAGGTCATAACAAAAGAATTATGTTGGCAGATGAGAAGGATTAAAGAGGCATTATTAATTGGAAAAACACCCAACAAATCTAAATTTAGATTCAAGCCTAGACATTAGTTTTTTATGTCAACCACCCAGGTAGAAATTGCCGGACTTGACAATTGCTGCGATACTGGCACAATACTGACAGGCAATACTGGCAAAGGACATATTAACCAGTACCGATCCAAATCTGAGGGACTTATGTCACCAGTAGATAAACGGATCTTAACCACTACAATTCGGTATTATCACTCCAGAGTTAGGCCAGACTAAAATGGTACTGACTAACTGTACTGGCAAGTCTATTATGGGTACTGTGCCAACATTGTGCCATGTGGAATTTTCCACCTGGGCAGCAATAAAATAAGATTTTCCATCAACGTACTACTTTCACCTTTTCACGTTATATAAGTACATCTGTAAATACCTACAGTATCAGTTAATAAACATCAACTACGATTGAGAGTAACACCCTGAAGATGACCCGAATAAATGTGGCCGAAACGTCGGCGATAGATTATAATAAATTGACGCGGCAGAGAACCCGGACAGCCAAAATGTATTGGACACCGCCCCGTGGAAACCTACGAACACAGAAATATATAAATTATTTTTTTATTGTAATTATAAAAAATAAATTAATATTGCAGATTTATATTTGCTCATATTTAAATACTAATTGTATTGATTGATCTAATAAGTTCTTTATTTGATCACTAATTAAATACGACTGTCACTGTTCATAATATGTTATGTTATTAAATTGAATTGTGTTAATATCAAGTGAAAAATTACAATTTGTTCGAAAAAATTTGGTAAGATTCTGTTCTCTACAAATACATAGTTCACAATCAACTGAATTTCATGATAAATTATGTTTACCAAATTGTGTACAATGTACGCTTATGCCGGGCATTTTCTTAGGTTTTCCTTAGCTTTTTGGCTCAATTCTGCAAGCCTTGATAATTTGTTCACTAAAAACTTATTATCGAATCAATTAATCAATTAAATAAATATGAAAATATACGGGAAATTAATAATTAATTGAAATAAATATTTGCTAATAAAATATATTTTTACTATCTTAAAAAATGAAACGTCGCAACATTCAAATGTCCCTGTAATAACATCCCATGTAGAAATTGCCAAAAATTGTCAATACGGCCCAATACTGGCGCGGTATTAGCAGCCGAAATATGGCAAACCGGATAAAGGTCGATACTGCATACACTGAGAAAAATTAAACGTAGCAAATTGCTGTTTATAATACTAATTTGGAGACATTAAAGTAAAAACCCAAAAATTACTGTTTTCCTTGTAAAAATACAGTTTTTCATACCAAATTTTCCTTCTATTTTTTATTATAATGCTTTTATAAACAGTAATTTTTAGGATTTTGTTTTAATGTCGCAAAATTAGTGTTATAAACAGCAATTTTCTACGTTTAATTTTTCTGAGTGTAGTCTACGGTTAACGACATAATCAGTGGTTATTCTACGAACTGCAATTTATTTACGAATTCTACGAAGTGCAATTTAAGTTGTAACAAATAGAATTTTCATAAAATTTTCATTACGGCGAGTATAAAACATTGAACCACTATTCTGATTATATATTATATTTAATACTTTAAATAGTTATTCCTATTTTATTGTATTAGATATTTCTAAAGTTTAATAGACGTGTATGAAGTAACCATTTAAGACATGAAGTGACTTATTTAAGTTACAAGTTGTCTTAATACACGGTATTCTGCATTTGATTAAGACACTTAGGAGTCTTCATTAAGTCACTATGTATCTTAAATAAAACACATATATTATATATTTTTAGCAGTGTATTCTATCAATAATTAAACAATCAGTATAAATCATATTGACTAATCCCTAGTAAACATAAAAATATGTTTACAATATATTTTTGTGTAGATAAATATATTGTAAATATACTGCAAATATATTCAAAGTGAATTATCAATATATCACAAATATGTGTAAAATATATTAATAATATATTTTTAACGGTATAATTACTGGCAATATATGTATAAAATCAAATATATAAGATATTTATGAATGATATTTACTAATATTTTATAAATATATTTACAATCTATATAAAATTTATTTTACTTTGCAAAAATATATTGTAAATATATATTAATAATATATTTTAAACATATATTTAATATATTGATAATACATTGGCAATATATTTACAACATACTTGCAATATACTGTCTATATACTAGTATTTTATTTTTACTTGGGATTATATACAAATAATTGACATATAATGCTATCTGGGTCAGTACACTGAGATAAATATTACAGAAATTTTTACTATTTTTAACAGTAAGGAAAAGATATGTATACTAAAATTGAAATTTTGGCGTTAAAATTAACATTAAATACTGAATAAACTGAATAATTTTCTATTTTCTTTTTAACATGTTCAATTTTTACTACCAAAAATTACTGTTTAAACAGTAATTTTCAGGATCTTACCGACATATCTTTGCATTACTGTTAAAAACAGTACAAATTTCTGTTATATTTCTCTCAGTGTGGTTAAATATATGAGTTGTAGATGGAATTTTATAACATGACGGTACTGTAAAACTTTCTTAGTATATAAAAGTATCTTAATACAAACCTCAACTGTATCGTATTAAGACGTACTAAACAGTGGGGTTTGAATGTTCCTTACTGCGATTTTCCAAAATAAGTTTTTTGTTTATAAATCATTGACATTTGTATATGAAGAGTATATGTATTATAACACGAAATAATTTTGTTTCTAACAATTTCTAATTTGCATTGTTATTGCAAAGTTGCAGTAGCTGGATATTTAAATGTTGCATAATCTTTATTGTAATATTTAATAACTATTATAACGAAGTGGAAATTCCCTATTAATAGTTACAGTGATTATTGTATTTGAAGCAATAGGCCAAACAATAGATTATAACAAATTATATCCAAGAATTATATGCAATATATAACAATGGAATAGGTAACGAAAAATTGGTATAATTTTAACAATTTTTATTAGATATTATATATAAAATATAATATACATAAAATAATATCATAAAAAATGGATTCTATTTCAATATATTAAAAATATTTCTTAATTTATTTAATATTTGTATATAATATGATATTTAATTGTATGCATTATGGACATAGAACTATACAATTTTATATTCTATACATAATTTTATTTTATAATAACATTTTATAAACGAAATAATTAAAGTTTTTCTAAACAAACACAAGTGATTTATTGAATAATCAAAATATTTATTTGTTGTTATACTAAGATGTTATTTGATTGAAATAATAATAATTCTATTTCATTACAGTTTTATTACAATAGTATTTTATCATAATATCTGGTTAAAAATCTTACTATTATAAAATAATGATAATTAATTTCTCCCCTATTATAATAATTAAATATGATACTAATTATATATTAATATTATTAATAAATTAGTTATATTACACAAATATAATATTGAAATCTAATTATTTTTTAAACATTTTTATTCTATTATATATTCTGATTTTCATTATCAAACAAGTTTGTACACAAATTTAACAATAACAATATAATAATAAAATTACGCTATTACGTAAACTTACACTTGTGGAACGAAAATAAAGGAATATGACTCATTTATTTGTTATATATATAATATTATAGTTTAGTTACAATGGCGTTTAAAATAGTAATGCTTTTTTCAATTAATTAAATAATTGTATTATTTAATTAACAAATATCCAAAACAATTTCAACTCATGCTGAAAGTTAATCTTTATTCATGTGATCCATAATATACTCTCTCTCTCTCTGGTATAAATATTAAAATAAGATCATATAATTATTCTATATATGAGTAAGTGACAAAAACTGGCAAAATACATCATTTTGCACTGTATATCTATATTCTTAACGAATATAGTTTTAGTTAACAATATTATAAATTTTACCAGTTGAAATATATTTTAAATATTGTTTAATATTATTTATAATAAATGGCAACCAGAGATAACATACGACTTACACCAAGACTATTATTATTATAGATTATAAACTTGATTTAGTTAGATTCATTATATTTAATATGATTCGAAATATGGAATGTTTGCAATTTTCATAAGACACATCGCAAATAGTGAGCTTCGAATAATCAGTGATAAAAATAGAATTGTACAATGTGAATGATACGATCGAGTTACAGGCTTAAATCAAAGTGTTATATACTTGTGAATTAAATGTTAACATGTATTATTAATTAATATATTTTTTTGACTTATGACGTTTACATTTTATATAATAAATTTCTTTATAAATGTAAATGTGTTTTTGAATATGCGTTACATCAATTTTCTTAATAAATACTAATGAAAAATAAACGTTTAAGTGCTATTTTCTAATATCTATCAATATAAAAAATTAAAAACGTCAATTTTAATAATAATTCTAAAGATAAGTTATTAATAATTATGTTTCTTGATATTTAGTGTTTTCCTACATAATTTACAAAACATTCATAGAATAGTAAAAATATTAGAAACAAATATGGTCATAAATGTATAATTACTTAATAAATAGAAGCATAATTTTAACATTAAATTGTAAACATCTTTTGAATATATTTATTTTTTATGTTAGAAAATTAATAGTAAAAAGGGTAAAATTTGTGTAAATAGTATATAAATAATTCATATAAATTTAATAATTATGTCATTTTTTATATTGATCATACTTTGGAATCAATAATATTTATATCTTATAAAAAATACATTGTTTTAATTCTAATATCAATTTTTAACTTGAAATTATTTTTTTATATATATTTTATTAATATACAAATTCATATAATAATTGTATTCTTTATATAAATATAGTATGGTTTTCTTATTTTTTCGAGAACAATATTTATAACTAAAGAAATTATAACTTTTATTATTATAATTTTATTATAATTTTTAAATTTTATTTTATGGTACTTCTAATTTATATGAATTGCATTGTAAAGTAAAATCTAATAATGAATGCTGTGCAGTATACCCACACGTCACACTGTACAAATAATGATCAAGGTACTAACAAATTCATATACGCAAATACCTGTTTA
The DNA here is from genome assembly GCA_022817085.1 of Psilanteris sp. ZL-2020. Lineage (NCBI taxonomy): Eukaryota > Metazoa > Arthropoda > Insecta > Hymenoptera > Scelionidae > Psilanteris > Psilanteris sp. ZL-2020. The sequence continues at coordinate 3,722 of JABFQC010004975.1, read as the reverse complement.
AGAATCATCGATAAGTATTCTTTTATATCACAAAAATTTAAGGATGAAACGCAACACATTTAAAATTCAAGTTTTTTTGTAAAGCTTAGTTCTTATTTACTAAAGAATTTCCCCTTAAAACATTTTGAGAAATATATGGGTAATATTCTTTTGTTAGGCATGGAGTTTCATTGCACTTACTTACTTATTTTCCTATAATAAAATATAAATGTTAGGATTGAATAATATTATTTGACCTTAATATTAAAATTTATTTAGTATCTTAAATATCTAAATGAATATATTTATAAATAACCAATGTTATTTATAAACAAATCTTAATTCGTTGAAAATTAAGTTAAACACCAGCAAAAGTACAAATATCTGAAATTTTTGTGATAATTGTTAATGAATATAATCTATTAAGATCATTAACATTAAACCTTAAACTAAACTTGTAACTGGTTAAGTATACATGCGTTTATTTCAATGTAATTTTTATTTATATATATATAAACTCGGCAACAGGTCGTTTCGAGGTACTACCACTTTGTGGCTCCATAATTATAGATGTGCAAAATTGTTGTTTTGATCAAATAAGGAAAAGCTCCTCGGCCTCCTTCTGAACATTAATATGGGAGTGCTTCGTTCCACATTCCACCCCCTTTTAAAACTGTAACTAAACCAGAAGTTCGAGGTCCTAGGGGCTCCAACACCGTAGTTTACGGATGCAATCCAAAAACGATCATTATATGAACAAATCACTGATTGACAGAATTGTTTATACATTGCTCGTTTTGGGCATTTTTCAGCCTTAATTAATTCATCCTCATAACGACCACTTGCAAAATATATACTGGTATGGATTAAATGGTTAAATTTATCGTTTACGAATCGATTTTTGTCAATTAATCAATTACATAATTTTGTTTACTTCTTCTAATTTAAATTTAAGTTATAAATTTAAATAAATTAATTTTTGAATTTACATTAAAAAGAAATATAAAATTTAAATGGAAAAACATTAGAATGCAAAGCTAATATAAATTATAATGTAATAAGTGAATCTAATCTTCAAATTATTTTGTTAAAATATCACCTTAAATTTCAGTTTTTCAATGTTTTTACTTTCGTATAATGTAAGACATTATAAATATATTTAAAAAACTAAAAGAATAACTTTTTACTACATATTATGTTAAAAAAAAAAAAACCGGACACATAGTGCGAATATAATGTGTTTAAAATTATAATCTCATTGTTATCTTTGAAACTGTATTTAAATTATATTTTAATTTCGTATTAGCATATATAAATACAAATAATAAATATATTACCTTATTATATATACACCAATATCAATGTACATTTACGCTCTATTTACATATACATCCCATGTAAAATTACCTACTACATTAATATATTTTTCTCGGAGGAAATAGAAATATATATATTTTAACATACCTTTATTATCCGCATTATTTGTATACAGAGAAAATGCTGAATTATAACCTATTGTATTACCATACCCTCTGGCGTTCCAATTTTATCTTTTAATATTTATAATCTATTCAACTGCTGCACTAATGCCAATGGGTATAGTAACGTACACTTCATGCTTCTCCCGGTTCATTAATTTAGTTTTTAATATACTAATCAAAAAGTTATTTTTAAAATATGTACAATCAGTATATTGTTAAAAAAATAAATATATTATTCGTATTGAACATGAAAATGTAAAGTAAATAATATTTCTTGAACAATCATTTTCATATCAGAAAATATGTATTATAGTGCATAAAACTTCTATATTTTTCTTAGACAAATTTGAATGTGTGATAAGCCGTGCTTTAGAAAGTATTCATGTCAATTGTAAATTTATTTGCATACCTACGAAAATACTTATACGCATGCATCTATACATGTATAATAGTTATGTTTCTATGATTTATATTATTCTAATTATTACGATTATATATATTCATGTCATATAGTGGATAATTGGACAACGAAATTTAGTAACATAGTAAAATGTCTTGATAAGCACCCTCTCTAAAAACATCGACGTGTTGGGGCTTAACAGGATAGACAATTTTTTGGCAAATTCTGACCAACAGGACTCTACTTCGGGTGCTCAAAAGTGGCGATTAAATATCGGTTGACATGACTATATGTATAAGTTTTTATAATGAGACCTTTGAGGACAAACAGCTATCTTGTTTCTCATTTATGCAAAGTTAAATATTTTACGGATGGTATTTTTAAGGGCTGTCTTTAAGACGATCGTGATAATTAAAGAGGTTTTTGAGGACAGACCCATAATATAGTATTTTACTGGACTGTCCTGAAACGGAACATTGAGCAGTCCGTGCAATTGAAGACTATCCCCAACCACGACAACGGGTTTCAATTTAATATTGTGTAAATAGGAAATAATATGTCTTCTTGTCCTCATCTGTTACTTTATATATATAATGAAAATATTAAAATTGTATTGTGCATAATTTTCACATCATAGATAAAAATAATAATAGAAATGAAACACAGAACAAAAGAAATAACAAAGTATAATATCGGTATATAAGCCGTACGATTCAACGGCATCTCTATATTTAACCAAAAGAATTTTCATCAACAATTATAATATATGTGAAAACTATATTGTATGTGACTTTTAGAATTAAAGTTATTGAGTAAGTTAAATAAGTAAATGTCATCATTATTTTGAATTGTAAAACTTCTGATACAAAATTTTGAATCTGTCCTCGATCACTATTATATAATTTTCTATGATTGTATTATAATTTTTCAATTTTATGTAATTTTGTTCTACACGGCCATGCAATTGTTAAGCATTTAAAATTAATTAATTTTTTTAGTATGAATTATCAACAAAATAATAATATTTTATATTATATTTATAATAAAATTTATTTTTCAATTAATCTATTCTTCATTTGATTACAATCCTATCACGTTATTTTTTAATATATCTTAATTTAATATACATTTTGATATACATTTGTGAAATATATTTGTAATATATATTTGTGACTAAACCATTTTAATAGTCTCAGTCACAATTACGTATTCTGTCTTCTCCCGCGTGAAAATTAAATGATATGTGAGTGATATAAAAAATATCTCTCGTAAACAAATATATAATGGATCCCAGAAATAAGAAAATATGAATTTTTCAAATCTCATTCCAATATCAATAAATGATATATCGTGAACATTACTTAGTCTTACGCTTGTTAATAAACTCGTACCGTTGAGTGACACAGATTCGATCCAATTGGGTACGTGTTAGATTTATCGCGGATAGTTGGCGTGACGTGTGCGATGGATACAATATGTATTTCAATGAATACGATATTAGTCCATCGTGAACGTCGCTTGGACATACGCAGGGTACATCCACCAAATTATATTTGGTACGTGTTTGATTCACCGCGGATCTTTAATGTACTTTGTCTGTGATGATGGATACAATCAAGTTAAAACATGTATTATTAATTATACGTTATTAACGTCTAATATTTAATCAATCCGGTGTATTATTTCCACGTCCAACTCATCTATAAAAATATAATCCCTTAAATATATATATATATTGTGACGTGACAAAAATTTCGTGACTCGCCCTCTTCGCCGCGCTCCCCAATAAATAATTCAAAAACAATTCAAATAATCTCAAATAATAGTCAGGATCGCCTTTTTCACTACACATAAGCTTACAA
>JABFQC010004974.1:0-12104 GCA_022817085.1 Psilanteris sp. ZL-2020 | reverse complement strand
TTAACACTTTATAGATGGGATCGACGAAAGGGTTGTAGAGAAAAAGAAAGAATCCAATAGTTGTGTTTAAATTTAAAAGAAATTAAAGTGTATAAGGAGAATTAGAAAGATTTTTAATAAAAAAGATGGTTTAATCAGTATATTTTATAAAATTGTATAAAAAAATAAACTTTCTTTTATTTTTGTTTGCTGTTAAATGTGAATAAATTAGTTGTTTAATCATTCTCTTTTTTTATTTTATTTATTTATTTTTTTTTTTTTTTCGGCAATAGATATATTCACGACGAATCAGTTTTGAACGATATACGTTGAATAAAAAGCAACATGTGAATCTGAATGATTTCAAGGTATACTTTTTATAAAGCTGCCCAGCTATTAAAATGCTTATTCGCTATATTAACTTTTAATTAATTGTGTATTTAAAATACGATAAAGGTTCATCATATTTAAATATCAGTTCGCTTTTTTCGTATATATTTATTGCTAAAGTGTAATGTTATTATTAATTAACACAGTTTTTGTATTTTAGATATATTATTAAAAGTCAAATATAGAAATTATATTTTAAAAATACTCAATTCAATAATAAAATACCAGCAAATCTAATAAACTGAAAATTAATTCGAAAATAACTTGTTTAATATTTTGTATATCTATTTTTCTATTGTTATTTTTATTGTAACATCCCTGATTAATTGCACGTACAATGAACACGCAATGCAATAATAACTATATTATATCCAACAGCATTGTAATATATGTATAGAATATTTATAATCAACAATATTTTCGAATACTTTCAGTAAATCTATTAAGTAAAGTATTTGCAAACAATACATGAAAATTTGATTATATATGAATTATAAATGTGACAAAAGCTTTTTATTTTGTTTGAATTCATACACACGATTAAACTAAAGAACGCAATTTAAAAACTTCTTTTCGCATGATTATTCATCAACAAAAGAATATAACAACAATTCACTTTATTAATTGCGAATTTGACTAATGACAATTGCAATCAAAAAATTAATTGCTAATACAAAATCAATTGCAAAGGAATGCGGGTCTTTCAAAGACACGAAAGATAATCCGAAATCTAAAAATCAAAAATCATAACTACCGTCATAATAATAACCATCTCTATTAGTCTGTCCAATTTCGCATTCATGCATCATCTGCGACAATGCTCCTAGACCATAACCCTAGCAATCATAGCAAACTTAAAACGAAAAAAAAAGAAGAAAAAAAAAGGAAAAAGGAAAAACATCATAATCTACATTGTGCCGGCAAAAGTTCACGTTTTACATCGGTCTGCAGGATTAATTAGAGCACCACTCCTGTAAGTTACACGACAAGAGAAGTATAACCCCCGGAGGAAGACGGGTGCACTCCCTGTCAGTGGTTCTCGTGACGCAAAGGAGAAGCAGCAAAGCCGGGTCGACGTCGAAGGGCTTGGGCAAAGCTGCAGCGGCAATCGCATCGCAGAATTATTTACAAGTACGGATCATGGCCTACGTTGCAAATAGGCAGGTAACAGTGGCGGTACTGTCCAGGTTGCACGCGTCTCGCCGCCCCGCGGCCGCTTTACCCTTCACTAACCTCCGAGCGCACTCCACCAGGTCTGGCTTAGTTCAAAGCAACCCATACCATCCAGGCCCAGCGTACCCTTGCGTGCTCGCCTGCCAGCCATCCAACTAAACCTCCGGCCTTTCCAACCCCACAATCCACAACTACCTCCTCCTCCTCCTCCTCCTCCCCCTCCTCCTCCTACAACTCCTCTTCGTCTCCTACCTTCTCCTCCACCTCCTGTTCCTCCTCGTCCACCCCCAGCCTCATGCCACATGCACCCCCGACTCAGCGGAAAGCAGAGCTGAGCCAACGTTAAACTTCCCTCTCGCTCAAACCAGTTTCTTCTCCAGCGTACTCATTTTTTATCTCTCTCCAACACGCCGAAAGGTCTTTGCTTTGTGGCCCCCGACCCCCGCGTCTTATGCTCGCCACCTGCATATTACGCGCTCGAAAATATTTTTCCCTTGTCGGTACGCGCGCTAAAATAATTCATGGAATTCGATATCGCATTATAAGGGATACTTTTTCTCTCCGGTCATCATTATTCCTCTCTCTCTCCCTCTTACTCTTCTATCTGTCTCTCTGCATCTCACTTTTCTTTCTCTCTGTTTCTCTCTTCGCCTATTTCATCTCCCTCGCTCGCTCCTTTCTTTCCCTTTTTTTAACGGAACGATGCGCTTCCGTTGTTGAGTGCGCGAGCCTTTTTTCACGAAGAGAAGAATGCGATCATATGCGGTGGTAGAGCAATCGGCCGGGTAGAAAATAGCTCCCGCGGTATTTATTTATTATATGACTTTGTTTTATCCTCTTTTAATTCACGGACCAAGGCACGACTGCATTAATTAAAGTTGCAATACCGTTTACTATTTGATACGCAGTTGATTTCATTGCGGTTCTAGTAGTTTGATAGCAAACGGATTGGTGAAAAATTAAATTTCGCGAATGATTACGGCACAATAATAACAGGCAATTTAAACTTGAACCCCTTATAAATTACGTTCGAAAAATGTTCACTTTTGCCCGCGTGTACCAACGCAGTTTCTTTCATCAAACTTAATAACGATGCATTCAATAAGTTTACACGGATAGCCACATTTTCAGCTCGTATGGATTGATTACGGATTTAGTAACAAACAATGTAGAAAGTTTCTATATCCATCGACGATTGAATATTTTTAATCGCGGATCATCCGCATACCTTCTTTCTTGTATTAAAATTTTCGAAATAAAAAAAAGAACGCAAGAAAAACTGAAAATACACGGACTACAGCATGGTCAGCAATGAGTTTTCATGCGCGACGTCAGTTGAAGCTGGATTAAAGTGGCGTGCGCGGAACACCTAAATATCCCATCTGCGTTAACGCCAGCCCTAGCTCTGCAGAGTCAAATTTTTGTCCCCGGTAAGTTTACAAGTAAATACCCTAAAACTGACTCGTGCTAACAAACGCGCATCGCCGACTATACTCGTAAACGCTCACATCCTAACCTGGTGTTCCCGTACGTTTACGATACGCGTTCCAATACAAGTTAACCGAGCGTATACGTATATGGCGTAGCCCCTGGGGTACAGAGGTTTACGCGCGCATTTGCGTATGTGTCAGCAAATACCTGTCTCTATGTTAAGCACAAGCCATGTACGTGTCCCGGACCCCTTAAGCTCGAAGCTTGTCTTTGCGTATGTGTACCCCACTGAGCTATAGTACATAGATAGTTTCAGTGCACATACACACGCGAGCGTATAACAGCCCTTCATGTTCACCTGTGTCCGTGTGTTCACGTGCAAAAGGCGCGGGCGAAGGGGTCAGGGGTACAATATTCTCTATGTATTAGCTACATATCCCCTACACGAGCGAAACGGGCGCAGTCGGTAGGACGTTAGTAAGGCGCAACGTACACACTTACACAATCGCGGCACACACACACGAGTAAAGGGAGATAGACACGTACACAAAGTCGACGCCGGATAACGCTACCCCTGTGAACTACGGAGTACTTGAGTGGGAACCGGGAACGAGGGGGTTAGCGTTGGCGAATGAGGATAGGTCGGTGGCAGAGAGGGTGCAGGGTATGTCGGGGGCGGTGCAGAGAGAGAGTCCCAGCGCGGCTGACACACAAACAACCGAGCCGCTTCCACCTTCATCTACCCTGCGACCGACCCCCGCTCCTCCTCATTCCACCCGCCCCGACCACCCCATTGCCGGTATTAGGTACCGCTGAATTACGCACTGAAATGCGAATGCACCAGCCATGCTAGTGCCGCCAAAATGGTCCTTTCCCGGAAAATGATGGACAGGTTTACATTTTATGGCGCCCAACTTTTCGCTTGGGGATGAACGCGGAAAGGCTGCGCGCGTAAATGTTTAATGGGTATTTGTTTTCAATTACGCTTAGTTTTTTTTTCCTTTTTTTTCCTTTTTTTGGTGAGATGCGTTTGTTTGCTTTTTTCCCCTTTTGGTTCTTTTTTGTTCGATATTTTGTTTTGTTTGGTCTTTTCAGAAAGAGAAATCACGATGCGGGTATGAAATTGTTCAATCTGTGACCTATATGCGAGGGTCCGTGTAATATGTTTCGAAGTTGGAATTTATACGATCGAGAGAAAATTAGAGTTGAAAACTTCTATGAGTTGTCACTTTTTTTAAGCGATTATGGATTGTGTAATTGTATGCAGTAACAGTGTATTATAGATACCGCAAATTTAATAATAAATAAGCATTATTTCGTTATGCACATTATGCATTATGTAAATTAATTGTAATCAAGTTGACTATATGATACATCGATTAAAATATTAAATAAATAAATAATACGCTTAAGTTAACTATTTGATTTAAAAATGTTACAGAAAAATTAAAATACATTTTTTAATTCTTTTATCGGTATACCGGAGCTTCCTTTTGATATCAACGAAAACTTTTACTTTAAAGCAGGTTGATGATTATATACTGGAAAAAGAGTGGCCTATACCCATAGACCATTATCGTTGCCTCAGTTTGATGAAAGAACATAAGTTAAATAAAATAAAGAGAATAAAATGTAAAAGAAATAGCAAAATCCCACATTTAAATGCGTTAAAAAGTATATTAATTAGATTCATATTGACTTCTGTTCGTCTAATTAAATAACTGCAGTATGGGTGATCAAACTGAAGATTTATGTATGTCCTACACTAATCATAATAACATGTTTTCTTAGAAAATATTCTTCATCTGTTTAAAATGTTAGTCATTAAAATACCATTAACATTTATGTATGATAAATTTAATTTTTCTTTAACCATAAAAATAAATAACATTAATACCGTTGTGCTTTATACTATAAACTTATAAATTAAAATTGCACAAATACATAATAAAATACTTTTATCAAATGTAATTAGTTAATTATAATTAATTAATTTAATATAACATTAATTAGTTGATAATATAATTATATGTACATGCAATTTTACAAACAAAAATAACTGGCGCTATTATCACTTTACTTTATATTTAAAATGTTGATTTTACAGTATCCATTACTCTTAATTGCATTTAAAACACTTCTAATACATGAATTTAATTTTATAAATTTCAAAATTGAAATTCCATCACCCATGTTTTATTTAAGTTTCTTTATACGATACAATTATTTTAAATATATACCCGCGTCGATGAGTAAACTGAATTTAATGAACTCAAAGTATAAAAAAGGAAATAATGAAAATTGAACAATAACCTAATATTATATTATCATTGCCATGTACGCAATTTTGCGGGTAAACAAATTTTAGATGACTTAAAGAATGCAAACCATAGTATTATATATACAAATGAATTTAAAACTTACACCCCTTATGTCAAGTGTAATAGAAATGAAAGCAAATAAAAAATTTGATGGTATAGCAAAATATTGTAATAATTCCATTTTCATGATAGCAATAATAAATATAAATGAATATAAATGTATATAGGAAATTGAACAATATATATACCGAGGAATATGATCCGTTACTTCATCATGTAAAAAGTATTCCGATCACAATGATATAAAACGACGTAATCTCAATAACCACAACATCGAATCTGTCATGTTTAATTTAAATGGTTGCAATGTTCGATGAATGGAGTTATCAATACAAAATTCATTTCAAAAATCGAAATACATAATCCACAATACTTCAAATTTCTATCGTTTCGTCAAAACAATAAAAAATTGTCGTTGCAATTAAGTACACATTGCATGACCAATACCCTAAATTCAACGAAATTTCGATTCGAGATTCTTTCAATATCAAATTCAATGAATACCTCTGAATCAAAAATATAGAATCGTAAAGTTATTGTTGTCAACACAATGTGTAATCGTTGCAACTTATGATGCGAGCTCTGTGTCTCTTATAACCATCAGATTATTTCACATCACCCGTTATTATTCCCCAGCTGCAATCCGTGCGAAATGAATATGTATTGACACGCATACGGATACAAATTTGTAACGCGGGCGTGCGGCAAGGCCGCACCGCGGGTCACGCGCATAAAAGGTCAGAATGACGTGTATGTGCCTGTCGTCGGTCCAGTAAAATTTTCGAAATACAATTGTTTGACCGAGCTGGTATGAAACCTTATGTGAAAACATGGTACGCTTACTGTAAAATTTTATTGTTTTTTCATTAAAACTTTATATATTTCGTTCAATTTCCAATTTGTTGTCCATTCAATTTATACAAATTCTTCAATATCTTTTAACTCCAATACTAACAAAATTGTATTCATTATTAATTTTGTTATTATTTTAATCGTACTTTAATTTACTCATAATATACAGTCGTGCAACAAATATACAATTTCATAATAAATTTATTCGTTTTAAAAAATAAGTTACAAATGGTCGGCTAATAATTAAATTATTAATTTATGAATTTGATAAAATTGCTATTATTATTCGAATGTATTCACATAAAACATACATTTTATTCGTATTCTGCAATAGAAACAAGAAGTCAATTGTGATATGTCATAAAAATATCATAAAAATAAAAAACTTTCATTTTAATATAAAATTTTTAGTGATAACTTTTCTATTCTGTATATAAATAGGTTTAACTTAAAACTATACGTTCAATAGTCGAAAAGAAATATAAATATATAGATTGAACTTTATATTTTTGCATTCTAATTCTAATCACACCACTATTATTGACCTCTACATCTCTAAAGCACATATAAATTGAATACCAAATAATACGTACAATACATTTCATACATTACATACCATAACATAGCTGTATTAACACATTAATCACAATTGTTTACGTACCATACATTACAGGTATATAATTGTAAAATTTAAGTAAGTTAATAATCTGCATAGAATTCAGTAAAAATTGCGAAGAGGTATTTTGGATATTATATAAATTCTGCTATTATATATTTCGTACAAGATCAAGCGCAAACGTTATTAGTTCACTTTTTTTATATATATTTTCAGTTAATGGTATAAATTTAAATTATTTATTTCATAGTTATACGATAATTAACTCAACAGGAATGAACGTAAAGCATGAAACATAAAATATTACACATAAATAACATATGCATATATTTTCATGATTAAGTAATATTTCTTAAAATAGTTGCAACAAATTTAATAACTGATTTGTTTGTTATGTTATAGCGTCTCATTATTTTCATATCCAGCTGCGTTTGTGTATTACATCTCCGATTAAAATGTCTAATTCAACAACGTTATATCTAAAATCCATGATGTGCAAACTATTGTAAAGTTCTATGATGTTTTGATATATCGGAGAGGAATGCTTGAAGTACGATATGCATATACTGTTTAGTATTTTAGTTAAAATATTGTATAAAAATTTAATTCTTTCTAGTCATATTTTAAAGCTCAAAATGGTCTAGTTTCGATATAAATGTATGTATTTGGTACTGTTATATATATTAATATATACATACATAAATAATTAAATTAGTTTTTCTATAAATTTATCCATACATTTAAGATTTTCATAAATTTGAAACATTGAACGTTTTTTAAATTTCATCAATTGATAAACAATATACACATCGTTAGATATGGTAAGTTTAAAAATTGTTATTAACATGAGAAGAGTTATTAAATATTCATCAAATAATTTAAGAAGGATAGTTAAGCGTTGCTAATTTCAGCAATTAATTTTCAATTAACTAGAAATTCCTGAAAAATGTGAGAATAAAAAATTTAATAATTTAATTATAAAGAACGCGTAAAAAGAAATGTAATTCATTGTCGCGTAAATAGGTCCATGTATTAGATTACGTGATGAAAACTGTTATATAGTTAGAGTTAGCTGTTATTGCAAATATTAAAATTACAAAACGCTTCGATTTATGAGTTTTGTAATTAACTGAATAAATTTCATGATATAAATATTTCGTTATTTATCATATATATTATATATATATATAATTATAATGAAGATAATATTAATTAATTTTGCGGACTAAAATATAATATGTATTTTATAAAACATCAATATTAATATAAATAAATGCTATTAATAACCATCAATAGTATTAAAACATGTAACTTGGTTAATATTATAAATTTCATAAATGCGATGTAAACAAACTAATTTAATAGCGTTCGCCTATTTCTTATGTTAAATCGCTATAATCGCCGTTATTACTCGATTTTTTAAATATATCCAATCCGATTTTAGCTAATTATATTATACAAGTTAATAACCGAACAATTTACTTGCTGTCTTATTTTCAAGCATAGTTTAATTGTGAACTAATATCGGCAAAATTTTTAAAACGATTAGCAAAATTGAAATAAGTGTAATCAAAGAACCAGTTGTTGATTGGAGAATAAAAAACATGCATACCGAAGTGTTGTGCTATTCATCTCTTCATCAGATCTTTACATATGCGCATTGTCCGACATCAATAGAGATTATCCTTAGCGGATTTCACGCTCGTTTCAATGGAAACGAGGCACATGTGTATGTCAAGCTACCTGCGTCGGGTGCAACGCACCTCTAAAGCAACCACACCTATGTTCACCCCTATGGAACATTCAACCCCCTGCACTTCGACATTCTCCACCCTCTCGTTACTTTCCAACCCATCTACCTATATGCACGCGAGTGCTATGCACATTTATACACACATATTTCCGTCACACGTACACCACGCCATGTATTTATGCAACACATTTTTATAGTTTGCATATTACATCAAAATCTATTCGACGAATATTTTACCGGAAACGCGTCGTCCTGCGATATATGTACCTTGGTATCAAAGTATTATATTTGACAAAAAATGATTCAAATTTGAATTTGAAAACACGATTATGGTAAAATGATAAAAAACTGCTTAACTTAATACGTTAAAAAAATCCGTATATACTTTCCTAACAAATAACGCAATTTTGAATATAAACATAAATTAATCTCCTACTTTATTATTTTCAAAAAATTGTGTTACATTAACCAAGCTTTGTTCTGAAACGATCGCTATAATTCTTACAACATTATAATCGTACCAAATTCTTTCATTTTTTCGAACAAAATAAAATAATCCCAATAAAACCATTTTCACGAAAGTTTTATTATAACGTTGATTTTCTACACGCGTTAAAACAATAACGTAACAATACTTCTGAATCACGCCAACGATATTACGCATATAACAATTTGATTCGCGCTTTGAATTTCAAACATTGCGTGTCAATGCTGTATATAATTGTAATTTAACCACAATGGAATTAAAAGCCCAAAAATTAAGCATATATTAATACATTAAATCGCGCTTTTGTCATTGCGAGCAACAACAAATTATTGTAAAAGTACAATCGCTCTTCCATACCATTCGCTTGCCTGCGGAACACGGTTTTGCCGCGCCTCGTACGACAAATGAGCAGATCGTTCTAATATGATGCATATCTACGAAAGCTAAATTAGGCATCCCAGACTACACCTCGTATTATCCGCAAATATTTCTGCAATCTATACACGTTACCTCTCAAACTGTTTTATTTCATATCATTATATTCATCATCATTATACATAATATAGGTAGGAGGTTCGTGCATTGATTTCGCAGATGTATGAACCATGTTGCTTTTACATATCGGTGTGCGTGCACGTATACGCATACAGGGTGATGCATTCACAGATGCGAGAGGTATTCGTACGTGAAGGGGGTGCAATTCTCTCTGTCACTGTTGCTCCGAACATGTGTGAATAGGCATGTGTGTCGCACTTGTGCCGTAATCAGGCTGATTGTGGAACTAGGATTGAGCTTCAGGTTGAACATTGTACGCACTGATAATCACAGGTAGTGATGCATCTCCATGAAATTGGGCCGCTGTTAGGGCTTTAGGTCTAAAGAGACTGTACCGTGCAGCCATGGACGAGACGCTATTTCTGAACAACAATCCATTACCCCGCTCTTCATTGCAAAAGAGCAGAGTGCAAATTTCGCGACAGCACTGTCCGACGAATTGCTATTCCCTTCATTTATTCCGACCCCTAACAACCATTTTGAATGTCCAAGGGAAGTCACCACCTAAGTATACTTCGTTGGCTCAATGTCCTGCGCTTCGAATTCACAAAATGGTCTAAAAAGTTTACTCTTTGTAACGCGGAATTCAACATTTTTATAAATTTATTCAGTTGCGATTAACAATTTTTTGTCAAATGTTGTCTACGCTGTTGTGGACATGTTATGCAACTTTATACAATTTTACGGTACAAATATGTTGCAACTATGGACATTAAACATATTTATGTGTGTGGATGTTGCATTTGAAATATATATCAAAAATATTGCGACACATTTATTTTAATAGTTTTAAATATTAAATTATGGAGAGACTGCTAAATAACGAAATATAGATTAGGGCATGGGGTAGAATGTATTAGAACGTTTTTTAAATGTTAATACTTACTTAATTCACAAAATTTAATAATTAAAATTTAAATACATAAATATTTATATGAAATATATATTTAAAACAGTATATATTCTGTATATATATTATATTATAATTTCATTATACCTATATTTTAATTTAGAGTAATTCTATTGAACATTCATATCTGTGTGAATTAAATTTAAAGTACGTAATTGATATCAATTTCCAGTACATATTTATTAAATAAATGATCATTTTGACTAGTTAACATATAATACATATAACTTATAATACAAATAATGATTAATAAAATATATAATGATTATGTTGATTTTCAAAAAAAACGATTACATTACTCACTAAAATTAATTCATGTTCCAAATTCTATATTTGTAATAAATATATTGCTAAATCATTTTTTTAAAAATCACAAATATATACGGTTGAATAGTTAATCAGATAAAGTTACAAAACTACCTTTTCGTTGAAAATAACTATACATTAAAATTATAGTTGCTTTCTGATCGGAGTCTTCTGTTGTTCATTTTTACATGACTGAGTAAATCTATATATCAATCTTCAGTTATTCTTGAAAAAAATAACCTTTTGTTCATGAATAATATCAGATATTGACGAATACCAGAATTTTTCTGTGAATTCTCTTCGTTAAAATAAAAACAATAAATCCAACGAACTAAAAATATGCCGATTTACTGAGTAATCTTTTACCGAATTTTCTAGAAGATGTTCTAGTTCAACAAAAAATAGTAATGTGGTTTCAACACAATGGTTATCCATTACTCGTGTGAAATTCAAGCGGTATTGAACGAGGCTTTTCTGGGCAGGTGAACTGGTCGCCAAAACCCCATAGCACAGCTTAATAGTTCACTGACTAGATTACCATTCTAGATCATGATTCACGGAGAACATTTAAAACCACATAAATAATGTATTTGTTAATGCTTACATAAACAATTACACAAACTACACGCGTGTTGATATAAGCAGTTGTATTTAACACAATAATATTAAAAATTCAATTAACGTACCAATAATTATATATGTTCATGAAATTATAGTATAGTATAAATATAAATTTGATTGGAAAAATTAAATCAGAAATTAAAATTAGGACCAAAATTGTGTATATATTTATATATTTATACATTTCACTATAGCATGCATTTTGCATGCGCTAAACGTATTCGTTCATTCTATATCAATGAAAACTATATCATATTTATTATTACGTACTATCACGTTTTTAATAAAAGGAATATGAAAAATCATTTGATTTAAAATACAAATTAAAAAATAATACACTTGTAGTAACATAACTGAAGACTCTTCAAACTATATCTCAATGTATATTGTGCAACACTTTTTTTAACTGTATATCTATAATATTGTATTGCTTTATATGGTTATAGTTGATACTGTGTTTGTTTTTTATTTGAATTTTCAGAATAAAATGTGCCGTTCGTTTCGTTATTTCGAGTGCACGGGCAATTTTAGCGTACAAAATAAATCGGTTAGGATGAAAATGTCCGGGATCGAAAATTTGAAAATTTCACAGAGAGGCGCTCCAATCGGAAACCGAAGCCCTCTCTGTTCAATTCCATTCCAATCAATCC
>JABFQC010004973.1:0-12105 GCA_022817085.1 Psilanteris sp. ZL-2020 | reverse complement strand
ACCTTGCCCTTCACTCCAGCCAAGTTTTTGTAACATTTGAAACCCTAAAATAAATACATAAGTTAACAATATATGTTTATGAAATAAGAAATACTTTACATATGTAATTATTGTATTATAATTATAAAACCGAAAAGATCATCATATTAACAATGAAATATTTAAAAAAACGTGAAATAATAAAGTTGCAAGAAGCTTGAAAAAGAATACAAGAATTAATTAACAACGAGATTTTAGGGGAACAAATTAAAACTAATTTAATTATAGTATAAATTATATAAGGACACATATATACATCAATAAAATTAATATAATAATAATATATCACCTATATTATCTTCTTTTAACTTGTACTCTTTGTAATCACTTAGATCTGGCTCTTTTCCTTGTTTTATGGCATTATATTGTTCCATAAATTTTTTTAATTCATCGGGGGGTAAAAAGTCACCAATATGATGTTTCCCTTCTGCTTGCGCAGTTAACTCCTCAGCCCACATTTGAGTGGCTTCCATTTCAGCTAACCGAATCTTATGTTCCCAAGTACCACCTTCTGTCTCTTCATCACTGTCATATTCATATTTATGTTTACCTTGAGCTTCTAAACGTTTAACTTCTTCCCGTTTTTTTAATAAATTTTGATATAAAAGATTAATCTAAAAATAAATTAATAAATGAATAATTTTAATAAATAAATAAACATTAAACATATATATGAATGTTCTCTCACTTTATAATGATCTTCAGCTTTTTTCCACTGTTCTTCACTTAAGTCTAATGTTCCAAAAGTTTGTCTTGCATATTGAATTAATGCAGGATCATTACGACATATTTTAGTTAACATTGGATTCTTTGATTTTTGTTGACCTTTAACATGTAATAAAACGACGGATTGTCCAATCTGTCCAGGTATTCCAACATTTGATTGCAAACCAGACTGTTGAGCTACAACTGTATTAATTGCTGGCAAAGATACTTTATTATCAGGATCACCCCAACGACTCCGTCGCTTTCTTTTGCGATCCTCTCGACTATCTTCTTTAGGTTGTTCTATAAAAAATAAAGTATATATAATTATAAAAATAATATTTCCAAATAATACTTTATTAATCATTTTTTTTATTATATATTACTTAAATTATAATTGTATATAAAAAACATCATTTATGAATATATTTTAAAATTTACTAAAAATATTAATCTAATATTAATAATAGACGGTTATTGATAATCACCACTTTGCAAATTTCTGTTCAGTTTTTCACTATCTTCATTATCACTTAAAGCATCTTCAGGACAATATAAGTCTGCGCCACTGCTACTTTTGTTATCTCTGCCCATTTTTTCAGCCCGAAACTTTGCCACCAATCCTCTGTATTGCAGGTAAGCTGCACTTTGCTTTTGGTGCAGAAACCTTGATTAAAATAATACTTAAAACGCTGTCAAGTAAGATGTATTCCTATATAAAGGACTTCGTCATCAACGAAGTGTAATAACAAATAGCAAATAGAACGTGAATTTTGTTACAATTAATTTATAGCAGATACGAAAAAAATATTTTAAATTCTTGTAACTTATATCATTTTTTTGATATTTTTTCTGTTATCTAAGCTATTTGAAAAGTTTCAAATACAATAGTTTATTATTTACCTAATTATCTAAAAATATTATTTCTTTAATATTTACATTGCTTTTACTATCACTGTTTACCACTGTTTAAATTATTCATAATAAGATTTATTTAACCATATTGCTATCATTTTGTCTAACAGTATACTATAAATATAGTATCTAACTGTATAAAAATAAATTATAAACTATAAATATATTAATGTCATTCAAGAATACAACTATAAACTACAAACTATGTGTAAAAAATGATATAATTGAAAGATAAAACTGATGACAATATTAATTACCATAACTTTGGATCTTGGGCATTTTTTTCACGAGCTTCTTGTTCAATTTCATCTCCACATTCCGCTACAATTCGAGCCAATTGCTCAGCTTCTGTAAAATATACTCAACAATTTTCAGAAATTGTTTTAAATTCGTCACAAAATATATATATATATATATAATGTTCCTATGAAATAATCGAATGAAATAAATAGAAAATAAATAAATAAAGTTAAAATAAGTGAATTAATGATATGTGAAAATGTAGTAAAATTGTTGACAGTTATAACATGTCATTTTTAAAATTGAGATTAAGTGAATGTTGATAAGGTTAAAGAAAAAATATGTAAATATATATACACATTTTATTTTAATATTACACATGAAATAGAATACATTTTTAATAAATGTAAACAACAAAAAATGATATTATCAAATAAATATCTTTATTCAATTCACATTAGAAATGTGTAACAATAGATCCTACATTTTGTTATTCATTTAAATTTTCGTTTCTTGATAGATACTTTGTTATAAGAATAATAGCTACACAAGTATTTCTCTGTAAATATTGTTTAATATTAATAATTATACGTTGACATACAATTAAATATAATATTTTTATTTTTAACAATTCCTTATTTTTTTAAATACATTATTATTAGTATTATTGAAATTAAAAATTAAATAAAATTACAAAAAACATATGTAACATGAAATATTAATAATTTCAAATGTCTTTAAAATATACAGTAACTTTACTACAATTAAAAGAAATCTATGAACTATATAATATTTACCTATCTGTTCTCCAGCTTGAAATACTGATGGTGGCTGCACTGGAGGTGGTATTTGTACATTAGGTGGCGCCACATTCAGTGGTACTTGACTAGGAAGTGGATAGCTTGTAGGTAAAAGATGTGGTGTAGGTGGTGGTGCATTTTGAATTATTGTTGGAGGAGGAACATTAGGCGGTGGTACATTTGGAGGAGGTACATTTAAATTAGGTGGAGGAACTGAACTAATTGTAGATGGTACGGTATGTACCCTAGGAGGTCCAGATATAATCATTGAGGAAATAACATTTGGTGGAGGTATATTGGGAACATTAGCAACGGTTACTACTATTGTTTGCGGTGTTGGCATCTGCATCATGTTTGGAGGCATTTGGTTCATAGGAGGCATCATATTAGGAGGAGGCAAATTGGTAGGTGGTGGCATATTACATGGTTGTGGCGGAGGAATTATATGTTGCTGAGAATTAGTTCCTTGCATGTTTTGCATTGGTACATTAGGATTTATTTGCAAATTTGGTGGCGGAACATTTGTATTTGGAGGAATATTTTGAATTTGAGGAGGTGGTTGTCTGATCATATGTGGTGGTGGTACAGACATTCGAGGGCCATTATCCATGTTGGAGTAACTATTATTCATTGGCTTAGAATTTCCTAACCTTTGTATATTTGGTGGTGGCACATTTGGAGCCATAGGTTGAATATTTGGTGGGGGCACGTTGGTCATTTGCATGATTGGCTGGGACATAAGAGGTGTAATAGAAGAGTTTGAATTCACATTTTGAGAAAACTGCTGCTGATTATATCCTTGCCTAGGTCCATTAGAAGATTGATGGTAATTATGTCGAGAATCTATTGGAGGAGAGTTACGATATCGCGTGGGTGAAGGACTAGATGATGAACTATGACGCCTTTCCGAACTTTTATTACTCCAACGTGAATCATTTCTTCGACGATCCCTTCGATTCTCATAGTCCCGACTCTTGTTGTCATTATACCATCTTCTGTCACGTTCTCGATTGCCACTGTCAAAACTTCGTTCATCTTTTTTGTCATCACGTTTATCATCTTGTTTTAGTTGAGACTCTTGCTGTTTCAGTCCACTCTTGTTACTAGCAATCTTTTTAAATTGATCAAGAAAGCTGCCGTCATTGGCGAACAAATTTACAGTCGGGGACAGTGTTGGCTTCTCGTCCTCCTTCCTATAAATAAAGAGATGAAATTCTTGACCTCTATCTAATGAGGGGTTTAAAATTGTTTCTCAGGTATTTCATTTAACTAACATATACAGTGAAGAGATAAAATACATTACATCATGTTTCAAATGTGTATTTTATTTCAAAGCAATGACATGATATTAATTCTAATCATGCATTACAATCTCTCCAAAGTAATAAATGTTGGCAATAAGAAGGGCTGCAAATCAAAGTCAGATTATATTTGAAAATAATGATAAATTACACTAAATATTTTTATATTGCTAAATCCTTGGATCTTAATCAAGATTTACAAACTTTGTAATGAATTAATTGCATACATAAGTTATTTTGAAATAAACAAAAATTAAATAAATTCTAAAAATATATTTTATTTTGAATTATATTAAGTTTATTCTATTATGAAAGTAATTCATGCTTGATATATAATTTAATAATTATAATGATATATAACACATATATTAATAAATAAACTTCAAGATATTTGTATTTAATTAATATATCTAAACAAAGGATCAATAATAAGAAATATAAATTATAAATAAATAGGACAATAAAAATAATTAAGATAATAATAAATACAAATTTTTAAAAAATAAATTTGTATGTATGAATGCATATAGGTATTTAAACATATTAAAGAGTTAATTAGTTTGATAATATTTAGATTTCAATAAAATATATCAAAACATAATTACAAAATGTATTAATATTGAAAATACTTTTCATAGTAAGTATTTTAAATATATTTTGTCCATAATATAAAAAGATTTTAAATAAATTTTTAATATAAAAAATTCCACTTAAATAAGTTTTAAATTTTGTTATAATTAAGTTTGTGTTAATATAGATTTCTAAAATATACTACTAAAACAAAAACCCATAAAGAACCACATTAAAACAATTAAATGGCATCTATTTATAATTCATTCAATACAATTATAGGTAGAATAAAATTCAATATACATTGACCTTTTACATTACTAATCATTAAAAGCATTTAACAATACATTTCAACAAACTTCTTGAGTCAAATTTATTATATTATTAATATATCATATAATAAAAATTAAATCAAAACTGTTATGCCAAAATTAAAATATATAATAAATATATAACTTATCAAAAATATAAAAGCACAATGTCAGAAAAAATAATATAAGCAACAAAAAAGAAGGTATAAGAATTAAATCTAACCTATTTACAGCAATGATTAATAATTATTTCACCAAAATTAACCGTTACAAATAAATCAGTTAGTTATTAAATATAATTCATTTTTAGATATTTATATGTAAATATGAGTACATTATTTTATTCAATTACGCTTTGTTTATGAGCAAAACAATAAATATGTGACAACATACGCATTATCACATAATGTTTTTGATCAAAGAATTCGTCAAATTTGTAATAAACATAAGCTGTGAGTAATAAGACTTGCATCGAGATATAAACTCACTTCAAAGTATTGTTCACTTTGTTGACGGCAGATGATGAGCTTGTGGATGCTGATTTTTTAACGTTTTCTACGGCCTGTTTCGCTCTCTGTTCTTCCATTTTTGCTTGAATCTCCAACTTCTTTTGCTCAATGATTTGTTCTTGTTTCGACATTTGCGCAAACCGTTCATTTCGTGATGTTTTCGAAACAAATGGATCCGAGCCCTTTACCCCGCGATACGCCATGTTCAAAACTACTGTACAATTTGCAATTTGTTATATTGACCCAATGGGGGGCCGGTACAGCGATCGAGCAGCACAACTCATTCGATACATTATAAGAAACAGGGCTGCACAGTACTTCTCGTTTCTCGATACTAACTCGAAAACAATCGATTGTAGGTAGCAACGGTTTTAAGTTCAAATCATAAATGTCAAAATATCTCTATCCAATTTCAAATCCTAATTTACTATATTAAATAATAAATTAATATATTTTATTAGATTTATATATTATTTTGTTTTTTAATTGTAAAATATATTTATATTTACATTTTGCAAATCATAATAACGCATTAAGACAACAAATACAGAGAATAAACAAAAACTTTTATTTATTATTATTGACTTTTAGTTATTATTGACAATTTTTCTAGTGCATTTTTAACATTATTATAAACATAATATAATATAAATTATATAAATTATTCGAAATTGTTTAAAAAGACAAAAAAAATTATATAAGCATATTGTTATATAAATAAATAAATAAATAAATAAATATAATTATTGTATACTCTAAAATGTTAAAAAAATTTAAGACAGGTTTTATTTATAGAATAATAATATATATATATATTTTATTACAAAGTTGTAATTATACAATAATCATAACGTCTATATATACACATTAAATAAAATATTCATTATTAATATATGCACATCAGTGCAATGCTCAACTCATTCAACCTATCACCTATAGTTAAATATTCTAAGTAAGAGGTAAAAGTACAGTCGATAATTCATGAACTCTCATATGATTGAGACATCTTTGAGACAATATGAGTATGAGTATTAAGGTGGAGTATCTCTTCTAAATTCACGGAGTTAATGCTTTCAATTGTTACTCATATTACACTAATCTATATATAATTTAAATTGATATACCATATATAATTATTTTCTTTTAATATAAAATGTATAATAAAAATAATATCTTATTATAAAATAATTATAATTTAATAATTATATGATATAAATTTTTTAAAAACAAATCTTTGAAATGAGAAAAAAATATATTTAATATATAACTTTTTATTAAATTAAAAAATTAATCGAATGTTCTAAATACGAATATTTTTTATTGTCAAATAATTTAATACGAAAAATAAGTAGTTGATAAATATAATCTTTTTTCTTAAATATAAAATATTTGACAAAAACTAGTAATATATGAATATATATATATTATTGGAGCAGTATGTATAGTCATTGACTAACAATAATTATAAAGTCATAAGGTTGCATTATAAAGTTATAATACTTTGTATTATAACGTTGTTAGTTTGTTACTTATGTACAGCATTGTCCTAATATGCATTACAAGTTCTAAAATATTTAATTTATTTCAGCATTTTTCAATTCTGTTTTGGAATACAGTTTCAGAATAGTATTATTCTTAAAAACCGTTGCTAATATTTAATACTTTCCAGCACTAATAAGACTCGAATATTAATTTTTATGATCTTAAATACATTCCATAAAATTTTAATCAACAATTTGGAGCAGTGAATATAATTAAAATTATTATAGCATTGATTTCTTTCTTTGAAGAAAATGTTAAACTTTTAATATTACGTTTGTTGAAAACTTCATAGATAAATAAATGAAAAAGTAATTCAAAAGAAACCTTATGTGTGAATTTGTTACATTTTTTAAATAATATATCTTCTTTGAAACAAAACTTTCATATTAACAAAGGTTCTAACACAACTCTTTATAATATCCATATAAAAAAGTAATAAATATATTAATTAAAAAAAAAAATACAAATTATTTGAATTGCCTTTCTTTATATTTGGGATTAATTTGATAAATAATTTATCTGTGATAAATTAAGATTCAAACAGTAATATATTATTATAAAAAAAAATAAACAAAATTTATTTATTCAATTATTAAATCAAAGAATTATATAGTATTTTGTAGATCATTTTTACACTTTTATTTTATGCACATGTATTATTAAATATTAATATTAAATATTAACAATGCATACTAATATTATGTTCAATAACAAAATTGAAAATAAAGAAATTATGATTTATTTTCGTATTTCGAAATCAGTTATTATACTGACAATATGTCACAATATAATCAGTATATATATTGGATTTATTTTTAAATATTTAAAAATAAGTTTAAATATATATATATATATATATATATATATATATATATATATCTGATTTATTATAAAAGAAATGTATTAAAGAAATAATTATATAATATAATTCTTATTTAAAGGATAAAATAGCTTGAAGTCATTAAAATGCCATTATTTATTTAAATACTCAAAATCGATCATTTTTATATATAATCGTATACATTAATTCTTGATATATAAGCAATAAATCGTCAATGATAAATTTTACTGAACAAAAAAAATTGTCAAATTAAAGCTATGCGCGCAACCAAACCTTACAATCTTCTACCCAATCGCCTTCATTCATAAACTAAACCTACTTAAATCGCTTCAACTATATTCAGTAGTTGCGCACTGCTTATTCTTACCGGTTTTCATAGCGTATATTCTAAGGCAAAAGTTCATCCCAGCCACCCGAATGTTCGTTATAAAACGTTTCTAAATTTAAAACAAAATAATATTAAATTGCATTATAAACTGCTTACGAATTCACACTCTTTTCATTTGTAATTATAGAGAGTTCCTGAAACAAAAATTCATACAATTATAACACACAAAATATACTAAATTGTGATAGTCGGCTGTACCGTTCATCAAGTTTCTTGAACCTACGTAACACCCCGCGAATAAAGGTTTGCTTAATATTTCATAATACGGCCTCGTTTGACAAATAAAGTAAAAGGAGTCCGCAGATTTTTTTACAATATAAATAAGATATTATTATTCAAAATATAGGATAGTAATACAAATACTGTCAATGACTAATCGTTCAAATTCAATAGAGATTTAGCAGCTGACAATAGTCAAAGATGGCTGACATTGATACAAACAAATGAGCCAGAACAGTTTATTTGTCGACCGTTGCATCTTTAATACGTAAGGTGAGTATACTTTAATCGATTTGATTTATTAATATAAAAGACATTTTGAGATCTGAATGGCTCATTCCAGACATCGTTCATTATACGCTCGTTTAAAACACCTGTCCTGACCTGCACAATAAAACGAAACTAAAGTTAAAAAATTATACGTATTAAAAAAAACTCTTTAACCTGTCATTTTATTCTCATTTAAAAGTAAGGCATTTTGTATTTAGTGTATACAATTTCACTACTACCTTCCTTTATTTTTATTTCAAATAAAAATTTCTTTTAAATTCATAATTATGTATTTATATATTAATATTTATAAATTACATAATATATTGCGTTAATATAAATTTAATTACATAAACATTTATAAATGAACTTCCTTATCAATAGATTAGTAATTATATTTTATATTTATTAAACATTTTAATAAAAAATCATTAAAAAATCTGCACTATATTATACATTTTAAATGAATAAACTTTGTTGACAATATTAATATTATTTTATATAAAATATAATTTGATACTTATTAGAAATAAGATACATATATTTTTTATTATATTATAACAAATATATAATATTTATCAATAATGTTAATGAGCAATTACAGTAGATTAAAAGAAGCATAATTATCATTAAATTATAAAGCTTAACAAGTAAACTAATATAATTATTCCAGTCAATGTATATTTAATATTAAAGAAGCTAATTGTGTAATATGAAGCATTAAAAAATATGTTTTAATACAAATGAAAATTTAATGTTTATATACTAGTTTAAGTATATTAATACTTACATATATATTTGTAATAATATGCTAATAACAACCGATTAACTTCATGTATATAAATAGCAAATATTAAGTATAATTTTTCATTTAATTTTCAGATGATATTAATGTATTAACCTAATAAAATGGCATGTAATAGAAATTCAAAATATGTATCTGATATTCGGTCACAAATAAATATTTCAAATTATACATTCTCTGATCAAGGAGTATTGTTGCATACTGATGAAAATAGGAACGAGAATAATTGCGACGATAAAGAAATGTGCCCACAAATGTCACATCAAAGTTCAAGTACACAAACAGTGCAAAAGGTGGATGCTTCTACAATGACAGAACCTTTGCAAATTGATTTTGGATTAACATCTGAATATTTAGCTCGTTGTTCTAATGCATTAGGATTACCTTATGTATCTAAATGTGATGAAAACAGCAGTAGCTCAAGTAACAACTGTCCTGATTTTAGAACAAAATTAGAATATGAAATAACCCCACAACGTATCAATGGTTAATAAATAATTCATTAATTAATTATATATTTCTTAATTGTATGAATAATTCTTAACAATATTATTTTATATTAATGTAAATAATAATACCTAACATATAATTTACATTGTATAATATATAATATACAAAATTATACAAATATATAGTACACATTTTGTATAAATTATGTTTATTCAAAGCAAGAGTATATTTACTTATCAATGACATATAATTAAACATTTGTTATATTTTGTAGGATTACTATATTATAATTGTCCAGAATGTGCTTATAAATTTGAGGATCGTGATGCACTTCAAGAACATTTAGAAGATCATCGTCAAAGACCTCATATATGTGATATTTGTGGAGCTAGTTTAAAACGTAAAGAACACTTGGATAGACATAAGCAAGGTCATAATAAAGATAGACCATTCCATTGTAGTGTCTGCTGTAAAGCATTCAAAAGGAATGAACATTTGGCTCGTCACATGATTACCCATACTGGTAGCAAAAATCAAATTTGTCCTGAGTGTGGTAAAGCGTTTTATAGGAAGGATCATTTGAAGAAACATCTACAAAGTCACAATAATAGCAATAGAAACAAAAGCGTAAATAGTTTACAAAATCCTTCGAGTGGACAAAATATTAATGATGAAGGAATCAGTAATTTTGCATTATTGATGAGACAAACTGGTCCTCCACCCTTTTCAATTCTTCGAACATAAGGTTAAGTTAAATTATAGAATCAAATTATAAATAACTTAATATTATACACTAAAAATATAAAATAATTTTAAATTCTTTAAATAAAATGTGTTTATTCATAAAATGAAATTCACAAATTAAATAAAAATACAAATGTCATAAAACTATTTAAATTTGATTGGCCAAGTTTTATATTTGTATAGCAATAAAGCAAATATGATGTATTTATTTTTATGAAATTGAATACATAAATTGTTTATAGCAATAATTATTTTACAAAAGACATAATATTAAGCAATTTAATTATGAAACTAATAATTATAAATATAAAAATTGACATTTTTAATAAAGCATGTTGTTAGTTTGTTAGAGATATTTTGTTCATTTTAATTAAGATTTTGAATGTATTTAGTAATATCAATGTATAAGTAATTTTATAAAATTAAAGAAAAATCAATTATTGAAAAGGGTGCTGGAATAAAATATCCATAACATCATATTAGATATTTTTGTATATAAATAAGCTATTTCTTGAAATGCCTTCTTTTTTTATATTTGTTCAAATTTGTCGCGGGACGATATAAAAATAAACAAAAATGTTGATTACATTTTTTTTATAAGCGCACATGCTTCTCAACAGACAAAAATCGAATAATTCCATTTGTTAAAATTTAAATAATACTTGCTTATTTAATAGTACATTTATTATGTTCAATTTAATTAATTGAAAAAATCAAATTAATAGATTTTAATTTGTTAAGGTTGTTCCTTTTATGAATCAAAAGCGAATATAAGACAAGATAAATCAAATTCGACAGTGAATCAATTGATTCAAGATTGTAAATGTAATTATCGTTCCTATATTAAAATTAGTACTTTTATTTGTCAATATTTTTCATGCGTTTTTATAATAAATTTTATGTTAAGGCCGCTGTTACTTAGTATATTAAGAAAATGTAGAATTAAATGCGAGCTATATATAAATAGAAGATATGGCAAATCTCCAAAAATAATGCATACTTATCATCTTTGAAACTTGTTTTTATAAATTAAATTACATTTGATAAAGGTTAGCTTATAATCTTATTTTTATTCATCAAATGCATATTCTGATTGTATTATTTTTGTTGGATGCAATATCTATATGATTAGATTTATATAAAATAGAGAGTATTTGTTTTTATCAACAATTTCTGAGTTCTATTTCACAATATATAATAAATTTGAAAATTAGTTTCAAATAAAATAAATTTTGTATAAACTATAAATCGTTGATAAAATTCACACATATACCCTGTATAATATAAACATATAGAATTCATTTAAATTAACGAATATACTTTTACAGTGAAGTATAATTAATTATTTTTAATTAAAAAACTACTTTAAAATATAAAACTAAAGATTTCTTTTTAAATAAAATATACATTTGTACATCATTCGTTTAACAAAAATTATATTTCCCCATATCTATTG
>JABFQC010004972.1:0-12107 GCA_022817085.1 Psilanteris sp. ZL-2020 | reverse complement strand
GAATATATGAATGTTTCCTGTTTAATACAAAGAAACATAATTTAATTTTTATTACAAAATGTCAACTAAAATTATTAATAAGGTGTCCCGGTTGTTTCAACCAATAAAGTCAATACCAAAAATTACTACTGATACGGTTGTCAATCAGAAGGGATATAATGTGAGTTAATAATATAATATTAACATTCATGCATAACCTCTCCTGATATATATATATATATATATATATATGTTTGTATAGTTTGAATTTGATATCAGAACTATATAGAGTTTGGTGTAAAAACTAATCAAACATGTAATGACCTATTCGTTACCATTTTCAGACAACAAATTTAAATAAATAAATATTATTATTATATAATTATATATGCTAATTACATTGATATTAATTACCCAGTAGCTGGGTTCCGATTTAGAGTTTAGAATTTAAATTGTAATAATTGGAAAGACATATACATCTTTACAATTAAATACAATTATTACAATGTAATACAATTTGATACAATTCATTGTGTGCAGAAAACTGGCTTCTTATTTAATAAGTCTTTATTATTAACAATTATCATTATCATTATTAATGTTATTATTACGTCCTAATTATACCTATAAGATTATATTAATTCAAATATACAAATTATCATATTTATATTATAAAGCAATTTAAATTATCTTTACAGCTCATGTTAGATACTGGTATAATCAAACAAGTGAACACCGGAATGTATGCTCTGCTCCCATTAGGTTTAAATGCTTTACAAAAACTCATTAATATAGTGAATAATGAAATGTTAAACATTGGTGCACAAAAAATTCAACTACCTGTTTTAACTTCTACTAAATTATGGAGAAAAACAGATAGGTTTGATATGGCTGGACATGAATTATTTTGTCTCAAAGATAGACACAACAATTCATACATTATGAGTCCAGTAAGAATTATTTTTATAGTTTTGTATTATAAATATAACTAATTAATTAATGCTTTTTATTTAATTAATAATAAAAAATATATACTTATGTTTTTAGACTTATGAAGAAATGATTACAAAATTGGTATCAGAAACAGAAATTACACAACATCAATTACCATTATTATTGTATCAAATTTCAAGTAAATGGCGAGATGAGTTAAAACCAAGATTAGGTTTATTAAGAGGCCGAGAATTCGTTATGAAAGATTTGTACTCTTTTGACATTGATTTAAAACATGCAGAGAATACATACAATACAGTTTGTGAAACTTATGATAATATTTTCAAACAAATTGGTGTTAATTATGTTAAAGGTATATATTTACAAATTTATTACAGTAATAATAATAATAAATAATTATTTTCTTATATCGAAATATATAAAATATTAATAAATTATTGATTTATTGTTTAAGTAATTGGAGACACTGGTATGATGGGAGGTAACTTATCTCATGAATATCATTACTTTAGTGAAATTGGAGAAGACAAAGTACATTTATGTTCTACATGCAATTATGCTATTAACAAACAAATATCTAATTCTGAATGTCCTCAATGTAAAACAACTTTTTTAGAAAAGGAAGCTGTTGAAGTGAGAACAAAAATATTCATAATACATAGATTTCTAATTTTATATTCTATTGTTATTTTTATGTTTTATATTATATTATTAAAAATAATGTTAATAATTAATGAATTTTCTTATATTAATTACTTTTATTGGATTTTTTAAAAATATCTACATACTATAGAACATTATTTATTCACATATAATAAATTTTATTATATAAAATATATTTTATAAAATTTACTTTCATTTATCACTTTTATTATTATTAAATTTCAGGTTGGTCATACATTTATTTTAAATACCAAATATTCTGAAGTTTTTAACGCAACATGCAAAGTAGGAAATAAACAAATTCCTTATGTTATGTGTTGTTACGGTCTTGGATTGACCCGAATCTTAGCGACGACAATAGAACTATTATCAACTCCAACAAGCATAAGGTGGCCTACAAATTTAGCCCCTTTTAATGTCTGCATCATTGGGCCAAAAGTAATACTTATTATTTATCCATAAAACTATATCTTTATAATTATATATAATTAAAACATCAACTTTTAATATAATATATAATACATTTTTAAATTTAAACAATATTAAATTACAATATTATTATTTCTATTTCTGTTACAAATATTTCTATAATATAAATATAACTATAAATTCTATAATATCAAAATTTTAATAAATATAAAATAACAATATTATATCAAGTTAATTTTTATAAACAATTATTTTAATTTAGTTTATATTACCATAGATTAACTTTTATTTTTGTTGGTTCATAGAAAGGAAGCAAAGAAGAATACATTTCAAGTTATGTAAATGAAATTTATGATATATTAAGCCAATTTAACATTGACGCAATTGTAGATGATAGAACTGAAATGACTATAGGTCGTCGTATAGTGGATGCTAATCGAACAGGTTATCCATTTGTTATAGTAGTTGGAAAATCAGCGGTTGAAAAACAACCACTATTTGAAGTACATGATATATACAATTCGAAATGTGATTATTTAAGTATAGATGGTATGAATGATTATTTTAATAAGAAATACCCAGAATATGTTGTTAAAAAATCTATGGTTTGTTAAATTATAATTGTAAATAAATAATTATTAATTAATGTAGTAGTTCCTTTTTATTTAATATTATTTAAACAATTAATTTATATATGTATTATTAAATATAAAAACAAAAATATTTCAATTTTTATATAAACAATATATTTCATATATAATAACGAATGGTTTATCTTTATTATATAAGTAAAATCAACGTAATTTTAAGGTATAAAGGAAACTTTAAATAATGATTCTAATTTTGAAAAGTAGTCATAAATTTTATAATTCATTTTATTACAATAAAATAGTTTTATTTAATATCGAATACAATTTTTGAAAATCTACAAATTCCCAATAGCATATTGTATTCTAACAGTTATAATCAAATCGAATCTTTTTTCCACATAAATTGGAAACATATCCAGGTTTGAATTTTTTTTGATAGTTGGGTCATATTAAGTTATTAGAATCTTAATTAGTTATAATTAAATTGATTTTCACATTATGCCTTAACTTTTTACGGGCATTCGATATAAATAACATTATGCCGCATTCCTAAAAAATTCAACTAGAGCACGTACATATATATTTACTTAGAAATAATTGCGTGTAACTTTCATACATCATGTAATGTTTCATTCATGAACACACACACACATACACACACAAAAGTTAAATTAAAATATTTATTGTTTAATTTAATATTCGTGAAATAGTTGTCTCTTATATTAATGAATTTTAAAATAGACAATGTTTTATATATACATCAAAGAAATAATAACACAAAATTTGAACTGTTTTGATTAACAAGAAACAAACTTTATATTTTTTTTGCATCGTTAAAATCTTAAAGCCTGCAATATTACTTACAAATATACACTGAAATTTGGTAGCTTTGGATGACAATGTCAACTTTGACTGTAATTTTATATTTTTGTAATATGAAGTTTTATATTACTAGTTAAAAAGAATATTACACCACTTTTATTTACAATATTATAGAATATATTTACTAACATTTTATAACAATATTTTTTAACATTAAATAAAAATTTACCAATAGAAATTTTCACTAACTCTTACTTATATTCATTCAGATATATTTGACTTAATAATCTGGTGCATAATTAAATTTGTAAAAATTCACAAATAAAAAATTTTAGGTGTATTACGTATATTGTATATAAAATAACTAAATATGTTGAGAATGCATACCGAATAATGAGTATACATGCAACTATAAGTGTAAAACATGTAATATTGAAAAATATTAATATATTAAAAGATTTTTTAATTATATTTAATTGTAATTTTTACAATAAAACCTGAATAAATAATAAATGTAAATACGTTAATAATCAATTAAACGTTACATAAAAACAAAACCTTACAAATTAAAATGAAATACAATTAAAAAACGACAATCAGTTTTGTCTTATCATACTACCTTAAGCAATTACTGAAAAATTCATTAACAATGTTCACAGAAATATTGGAAGATAAAAAATGTAAAAAATATTAATTTCTGTTATCCGAGCTGATAGAAATGTAATCAGTATTATTTTATATAATAAATAAAACATTTAAAGATTCAAAGATAATTTTATTCTTATAGTTACATGCTCACATGATACAGATTTGTGTGCATAATATTACATACTGACAAATGTAATTATGTATAATTATTTACATAAAATTTAATAAGTATCATTAATTAAATATATCTAGTTTTTAACTGCGATGTTTGACGTTTAAATTTTTTTGTACTGGCATTGTATTATACAACTTTATTTTATAAATGAATATGTATTGATACTAATAATGAGAACGAGAAATTATTGATTTTTATTTCTTGAAATAAACAATAAACTAATATAGATTATAAATAACAATATCCAGTGCAATTTCAAAATATAAACTTGTAAGCCAAAATGTAAAGCAGTTTATGCTTTATACATTGCTAAGTTAAAAAATAATAAATTAAATGAAATTGTAAAATACAATCCATCACAAGAAAAGGCATTTCCATTTCCAAATTATATAGTAAAAAAAAAAGAAAAAAAAATCACACGAATTGTAATAAAATAATGTAACTTATCTCTACTACTTATATATACCAAATTATATTTAGGATTAGAAGGCGAATGAAAGAATTAGAAGATTATCTACACGAATGTAAGGTTTAAAAAAATTGAGTTTGCAATGTATGTATAATAATACAAAGAATTCAGTATAAGTATACAAATTCATACAACGTACATTGTTCAGTATCGTGCAATAGGGAGTAGAGTGCCCTTTGATTTTGTCATACACTCTTTGGTGATGAAATTAAGTATAATAATTACATATATATATATATATCAACAAAATTCAAAAATATAAAAATCTATTCACGGCTAAAGAAATTGTTTTCATCGATCAAATGGCTTTTGTTTATTGCACATTTTACACTTTGTGCAAGTATGTTAAGTGCTTCTTAAAAAATTGTAAATTCGTTCATATACAATGTTAGATTAATTAAATCGCCATCCTACTTAAAAATTGTCAGACTTCTTGAATGGCGTACCTAAAGCATAGTTGACACATTTTACATAAAATAAAATGACATACAGTTGTATTTTCTTTAAGACAAAGGAAGAATTTCAATGCAAATCAATATTTTTAGGGTGTCATTATTTTCTTGGGAGCGTGAATGCGACTGTGCCTAAGCAGCGAACTCTTATCAGTGAACGATTTTTCACATTCAACACATTTATATGTTCTTCCTGTATGGGTTACCAAATGCCTGCTCAAACCTGAAGCATGACAAAATGCTTTTGGACATAACTGGCAATGATGTAATTGAATATTATTCGGGTTTAATTTCTCATGCCGACGCATATGTACTTTAAGTGCTTCGCGTTGAGTAAAGCTTTTCTCACAGTGCTGACATTGGAATGGTTTCTGGCCTGAATGTGTCATCAGATGGCGCAGAAGTATCTCTTTTTGTGCAAATGCACGACGACAAATATTGCAAGGGAAAGGTTTTTCACCTGTCAAATAATACATTGGTTTTATTAGTATTAATGAAAATAAAATGTATGCAATATTGGTGTAAAACTAAATGGTTTACAAATTACAAACTAGTTATTACAATTTTTAATTGATTTAAATTTTTACCTGTATGTGTTCGCTCATGTCGTATAAGAGCAGATCTTGTAGGGAACCATTTGTCACATGCTTGGCAGGTAAATCCTCTTTGTGTTGAATGTACAGATTGATGACTTTTAAGCATTATCCTTCTTGTAAATGCTTTCGGACATTTGTCACATTGGAATACTTTTAATTCTTCATTTTCACCTTTAATATCATAATAATTTATGACTAATTTACTAATGAAATAATTATTAAACCTAATTGTATATAAAAGAACTGTATATGACACATATAAAGATAATAAGAAAAGATAAGTACCCAAATTATTTTGATTAATTTGGTTGATTTGTTGTAGCTTATGTGTTTCATTTCCAGAAGTGTTTGGTGCTGTATTGATTTCCATCATATAAACTTTATTCAGGTCTGTTGTGACAATAGTTCTTTGAACCTCATCGACTTCTTCATCAGACTCCTGTTCTTGTTTAATGCGAGTAGATCGAATTGTACATCGAGCTTTTGCTGTCCTCTCTTCTGCAGGTATTAAAGTGATATTCTCAGGATCTTGCATATCTTCAATTTCTGTATTTTCAGCATTCATTCCTATTTATATTATGATATACTTATAAAATCAAATATTTTATTTTACAAAGTTAATTTGAATCTATTGATTGAAAAGTAGAATTCATTGTCTATTATATGTTAAGAGTTAAATTATATATTCTATATGTTTACATTTGAAGTTAACAATCTACAGATAATATGCACAGGAAGTTACCTAAAATGTAACCACCAACGAGTTCTTCTTCCGTAACTTCAATGGGTTCTCCATCTACTTGTCCCATTTCGGCTTTAGTTGCAACTAAATCTGCTAGCAACTGCTTAACTTGTTTGGAGTTACCAGCACTAGTTGATTGTTCTTCATCTTGTTCTGTTTCATCTTTGCTCCCATCATCCTCGCTTTGACCAGTCAAGCGTTGAATCATCTTGATGTGCTTACGTAGTTTAGTATCAGCGGCTTCACATTTTTTTTTAAACTGATATGACTTCTCCAATTGATATTTGCAAGGATGACAAATCATGTTTGGGAGTCCATCATCTTCATATACCTGCATTATTACAAATCAAATTTATTATTACATCTTTATCTTTGCAAATAATAATAAAACTTATTTGTATATTATTATTTTATAATAATTTATTATTCAAACAATCAAATACAAACATATGACATTTATGTTCTATTTAATGTCCATAATAGTTTTATTCATGCATTTAATCAATATTCAAAATAGTACATTTCATTTTTTTTATGAAACTCCAAACTTTGAATTTCAATGAATCTTGAAAGTGTATGTAATCAACATAAATTTTATTGTAAAAGTAATAATTGTGAATAACTATTATAAGAAATATTTTCATAATTAAAAATCATAATTTTTGCTTGTGATACACTTTTTTCATTTATTTTAATACTATTCTCTGACAACCAATATTTAAAACTTCATGCACATTATTATATATGTCTATATGTTAAGTAAGAATAACTTTTTTTGTTATAAAAAGTTCTTATAATTCAAAATCCAATATTAAAGACATCCACAAATGATTGTAAATGAGCAACTATTACAAATTATAACACATAGTAATTCTTACAACTATAATTTTTCGTAATATTAAATCATGTTTTTCCTGACAATAATCGAATGGATTAAACAATTAATGTAGAAAAATAATTAACTTTATAATATCATTTTAACTTTCAGATTTTTGTCACTTTATCATAAAATATCTTATTCATATAAATTACACAATATTTTTTTAACCAAAAAATTCATCTCAGAATAACTAACATTGTATATATAATAATATAATAGTAAAAAAGCAAATAATAAAATAAAATTATACAAAACAAATATAAACAATTAAGCAACCACACATAAAATAAGATTACCGTTCCGAAATAACTTTTTGACTCTTTAAAGTTAATCAATATATGACAAAAACAACGCTCAAAAATACTTTTACAATATTCGTATCTTAATTGGTCATTTAAATTCAATTCAACAACAACCAATCATTTCGCTGCAAAAAAATTGCTGAACAAAATGTTGAATTAACTCAGGATTAATCGCGGCGTTTCCGTCACCCGATCGACGTCAAAAACAAACGTTCGAGCATGACCGACGCCGTGAGCTCCTCCTGAATTGATTCCTAAAGTCAAGAGGCGTGCCATCATGAAATCTTATTTATCTACGCGCGCGTCAATTTCTGCAAATCGGCTACAAATGCCGCCTCTACCAGATAATCAACTGCGCGTTGCAACGGCAGAGCTCGAATGCTAGATCCCTGCAATGATGAGCAGCCTGGCCTAATAGAGCAAATAAAGTCGATAACTCGGTAAAGAGGGTTGTTGCTTTGCACACAGACACTCGCCGCCTGACTTCGTCGCGCACCAACACAACCGCCTCCAATATAAACATCCGCGCGAAACGCCGCGATTCGCGTAAAAAAAGCATTCGAATTTGCGCGCCAATCCGACAGCCTGTCCCTAATTTCAACGAATCGTTCGGTCGTCGTCGTTAAAAATGTTAACGGGTCGAATCGAAATGAAAAAACCGAATTTTCTAACGCGAAGTGAGACAAAAAGTGTTTCGAACCGACACACGCACACAGCGACGTCGCTCGTCGGTGTATCGGTGAGCAAGTAATGTACCTCGAGATTGACACAGGCCATTATCCTTAGTGGCAATGGTATAGTGTCGTTGTCGAAAATCGGCACCATTTCTTCCTCCTTCGCGAGACACAGTCGGCATAGCTCATTGATATGAATAATTACGTTACTCGGGCTGTCGCCCTTCTTGCGGCTGTACGTCTTCATTATCACTGCCGTGTTGAGACGCGTTGCCAAAACACAATCGCGAATTATATTTCCGCACGAACGTGCCGTTCTTGCAATTTATTTTATCGTTCACGCGGGGTGCTCCAACCTTCCGTTTCAAGCGAAAATCTACCGTTTTCCACGCGAGACCAACCGTTGTATCGGACGACTCGGTCACTCACAACGGAATCTATAATGGCGGCGGCGAGGAGTTCGCGTTCAAGATGGCGTCACGCGTCACGTCGGAATTAACGAGTGCGAGCGAGAGGGAGCACGGCGTCGGCCATTGTCAGATCGGGGGAATTTTTCTGTAACGGTTTTATGCGCGGTCTCTGCAATCCCCTAGACGTCCGGCAACGGCGCGCATGCGACCGAAGAGGGCGCCACGTTTGTTGTGGTCGATAAAGACGAGAACGATTATTGATTTCGCGCTGCGAATGCTCGGCGTCGTAATGGCGCCCCACTCCATTTAATTAAGCGCCGCGGAGGGTTGATAAGTTGATATTGATGCGCGCTTCTTTTATTATCGAACATCACTGGGCAAAATCGTTCTCTTTCATTACGAGTCGCAGGTCGCGGGTTGTCGTTTGTTGCGCCTTTGTTGGGTTTCGTGAATGGTCACGCCGGCGCCTTCGCGGTTGATTGAGGTTTTTGCGAATAACAATTGCAAATGCAAATTTGATTGGCCGGTCACTTTGTTTAAATGATGTCGTATTAAGCGTGTGCTGGCGTATCGCAGTAGTTGCGCATTTTTATTGATGTTTATTTTTATTTTATTTAATTTTTTTACAGAAAGTCGTTTTTATATAAATAATCTATTAATTGAATAATTTTCATTCATTTTTTATAACTATTAACCTTTAAATATCAATACCGAAAGATTTATTGCATGCAATTGAATGTAAACATTTTTAAGTATTTTTTTATCTTTTTTACATATATCAAAAAAATGAATTGTTTCTTATAACTCAAAATTTTTTAGAAACTGAAAGTGTTAATAATTCAACGTAATTTTTTTCAGTTATTCCCTTTTTAAGGAATTAAGTGTAAATATTATTTTTTTTCAAACAAACATACAATTCTATAACTTTAGTTATTAATATTTGGTTTGTTAATTATACAATTAATTTAAATATTACATTATATATATCATTTTTAATAATTTTATATTTTTTTTTAATTCCGTTTTATAATCAATATTTACTTATACTTTGTAATTATTGTATAGATTTATTAAGTTAACATCACTTTTTTAAAATTATTTGTTATTACTTAAATTACATTTAAATTGTCAACAATTTTGCTTAAAATAAATAATAAATACAAAATATTTTTATGTAACTATTGAGATATGTATAAGCGCAAGTACATATGATATTGAATATTATTTTTAAACGTGCAATGACCTATTCGTAACTGATATAAGATGTATTTTATCTAATAAGTCTTTTACACGTACTTATACATTGTGAATAATCAAATAATGAATATATTTACACTGAAAAATATCAATTCCAATAATTATTAAATAGATACAAATTGGTTTTGTTATCAACGAGAATGATTATGCAATTTATATAAACGAGCATAATTATAACAGTACAAATTGTATGAAGTTTTGCCAAATTATATTATTTGATTCCAAGTTAATTTTAAGCGACGAAAATTTGTAACATTGTTGAGAAAATGAAATCTAATGATCAATAATTTATATTTATAATATATTGATACAACGATATCAATACGACACGTCTAATTATAAATTATTAATTACTTTAAATATCTGCTTATATTTATGACAACAATTTGTTTATAATTGTAAAAATACAT
This sequence comes from Psilanteris sp. ZL-2020, assembly GCA_022817085.1. NCBI lineage: Eukaryota > Metazoa > Arthropoda > Insecta > Hymenoptera > Scelionidae > Psilanteris > Psilanteris sp. ZL-2020. Next base: position 1,655 of record JABFQC010004972.1, on the reverse strand, counting down.
CAAAATGTTAAAATGTAAAATCATATATAAAATTTGTCTTTACATTTATGAAGGCATAACTTTGTATACGGGCTCCTTATATATAAAAACCACTTATTGTGACTATCACATTATGTCGTAGAAATTTGTCTGTAAAACTGGTCATAAACAACATCTAAAGAAGTTGAAAGTGTTAAGATGCGTTGTTGAATAAACGCAGCGCATTTATTACGTAGATGGGTGACCGTTTTTGAAATTTCTATTTGGAATTGTTTAAAAAAATGTGTATCAGATACGCGAATTACATAGACATATGAACGGTTAAAATTATGTATAAAATCGTATAATTATATATCATTATATTAATTCGTTTCATTTTACATACAAGGAGAAAAAAATTAATAAAAATGACTGTTTATTTAATATTTTCAGGACAAGTGTGCAAATATAGTAATTTATATAATACACTGAAAAAAATATTATATATTTTACCAAACTAGATAATAAAAGGAGGAAAAGCGAGCAAAAATGTAAATAAACATTAGACAATATCATGATATTTGTTTTGTTGATATTCAAAAAGTATAAATTTAATCTATAAGTTACTATTTTAAACTATTATTTATCTATTATATGATAAAATTCACCATATTTGCATACTCGTCTTCAAAATATTATATAAAATAGTAATTTTTATTATATTTTTTTTCTCGGTGTATACGCACAGAAATATTTTGTAGAGACAAACAAATTTTGTTTCATTCAACCAAACAGTTTTGTTATTTAACTAAACAAATAGTTTTGTCTCATCAACAAAATATGATTCAACTTAGATCATTTTGTCATATTGTTGATGTTTTGTATTTGAATCAACGCGTTAATTAAAGCATATATTAAATGTTTCAATAAAAGTATAAATATTTACAAAATATATTTTATTAAACTCGTATACTCCACAGACAAATTGACAAAATACACTTATAGCAAAATAATTTCTTTAATTTAACTATATCATTTCTGTGCGTGTACACACAGAGAAAGATATGTTGATTCAACCAAAATTTTGTTAGATTTACAAAATATTTGTTACATTTACAATAAAATTTAAAAATATTTAGTACATTCAACCAAGTTTTGGTAAAATGAACAAAATTTTGGTTGAATCAACATATCTCTTCTCTGCGTGTATAATAAAGACAAATAAACATTGTCATGTTGTTATTATTACAGAAAAAAAAATTGTAAACTTTTACTAGGTTTTATATGTATTTTAAGTCATATCTTTAAGAACATATAAATACATATAAGTTTAATTAAGGAAGATATGGAAGATTTTCCGTCGATCTGTGAAAGAAGAATAATTAAAAAAGGAACAAAAGACAAAATGCCAAACTTTTAACATGAGTTTGTACTGTAATGGATGGGAATGCACTCCCCTGAAATATATATGTCAGTCATGGCAAATAACGAAAAACTGAAAAATATAATTTAACCCCAAACTTTGAAGAAAGTTATATAAGTTTAAAAATTTTGAAAAAACAAATTAAAAATTGCTAGATTAATGACCGATTCGAAGAACGAATGCTTAATAAATTAAAATAAATTATTAAAAATTAAAATAGAAATTATTGACTTTTTCAATATACATTTATAGTAATCAAGATAAATACTTGAAC
>JABFQC010004971.1:0-12107 GCA_022817085.1 Psilanteris sp. ZL-2020 | reverse complement strand
CCATAAATCTATTGTACTTTGTGCGCGCTGTTTACCACTCCATACTATTACGTGATATAATTTCAACATTCTTTTGCAGCGCCAAACAACACTGGAGCGTTATAATTCATTTATGACTACCCTTTCGGCAAAACAAAGGATACCATGAAGTAGCAACTTAAAATCCACCTATACTGGACTTTCATTTGACGATATTGGCGTTGTTCGAATGCGTTGGTTGATAAACACGTATGTGCCGTTATATGCGCCGTTATTTTTCTCGGTTGCCATATTCTTGACTTTTTTACGCTTTTTAGTCGTTGCGCATGATTCTCTCATTTCCTGCGTACCGGAATCGACTTCCATTCTAAACTATCGTTTTTCTTTTCGCCTTTATCTTTCTATCTCTCTGATTCTTCTCGCGCTAACCTTTATTCTTTATGTGCCAGGTCGATGTAACATTTTGTGCTCCAGGGATGAATATATGGATAGGTGAAATTTTTGAATTTGAAAGATCATTTTTTGCATTGTTTTGCATTTACATATACTGCAGTTATATGCATTTGTTTGTTCTTCGGGGTTTCGCTTTTTGGTAATATGAATTTTCTCGGGATATGTATAATATTTTGCGGTATGTGTATGTAAATTCTTAAGCTTGCGATGTAATTTTCAGACGAGGCATACTGAACTAAATGCTAACATTTATTCGGAGAAAAAACAAACAAACAAAAAGTAGAATCATAATGTCTCCTATCTACATCTGGATATTTTGGTGGTAATTATTATTGTCTTATCTTATTAAATGAAGTTGAAATATTGTGATAATGTTGAATGGAAGATGGAAATTATTTATTAAGATACACAAAAAAATTTCAATTTTTCTTTCGCGTGATTAAAGATACAACATTTCTAATTAAGATAAGATATTTCATCAGATACGTTCGCCCGTATCAAAAGTTTTTCACAATTTTTAAACTCATTCCGAAAGAGACGATGCTTGTGGTATCATTCTGTATTAGATTTCATTAAATTCTGAATATTGTATGTAGTTCTTTTTGTGTGACGTGATTAAACATTATGAGAAATTGTAAATGATACTAGAGTTTTTCCGATAATGTAATGTATTGCTGCGGTGAAGATTTATGAGTTCTTTTGTACATGCGCAAAAAGTGAATTAAAAATAGAATAATGTATGAAATGAATATTTGACAAACATTAAAAAGATATTAGTACTGCTATGCTCCAGGGAATAACACTGAAAATAATGCCATTTATTTCTTCTATACGAGTATATATGCAGAGTCTTTAGTTTTTCAAATACATATAATAATAGACACTGTTAAATAAACTGTCAACGAATAATTTTCGGAAAACATTTTTATTGCGATCTTATTCAGAAATATATATTGTAATTGGTTTGTCATATATATTTTGTTAATAAATTTCAATTAGAACGAATACATTATTTAATTTTCACCTTATTTAGCATTAATTATTAAACTAATAAACTCAAATATTCCCCCGGGTAGAAAATTAACAAACGACGTCATACTGAGCCCATAAAGGTGTCAGATTTGCCATTAATGACAATGAGTTAATTAACGATAGTACACTTTGAGATATAAAAAAATGATAGGCTTAATACTAGTGAAATGTCGGAAAAACGCAGGTCCAAAGTCGGCTTAAAAAAATATTAGGAGGTACCCATAGTATCCAGTCCATGATCATAATTGACAAAAAAGAATTCATATACTCTTGAATGTATTCTCAAGTATTGTTAAATACTTTTATACATTGTCAAACCATTTTTTGCAGGCTGGTCAGCCATCCGAGTAATGATTGGCGCCAACGCTGCTTAACCTAATCGATCGTCGATTGCTGTTATTTCGGTTCATAATCGTAATTTGGCTATACCGACACCGATTGTATATAGACATGCCAGTCTTAGTTTTAGTTTAACATATAGACTGCTGTCAACCAATCTGGATAGCCGTATTTTGGCTGTTAGTAAAGGGCCAGTACCGAGCCACTTGTACTGCTTAGGAGCAATTTCCTAGTGAATTATATTATGTAAAAGAAATAAATTACATAAATAATAAAATAGAAATAACTAATAAAAATAATATAATATATTTGATATTTTTTACTTTAAGACAAGTCTTAAATTAAGATATAAGCTATCCCAAGTAGAAATTTCTCAAAAAACTAGCTAGTTACTAGAAGTTTTATATACAAATTCTCTAGTAACTCACCAGATATTCGACAAATTTCTACTAGGGATCTTAGTACAAGATAGTTTTATCAGAGTTGCATCTTATAATTATTATATTTTTTTGTGTATAATTATAATTAAAATATTTCTTCTCGTGCGATAATTTTGTTATTATTATTATTATTATTATTATTATTATTATTATTATTATTATTATTCTTAATTAGACGTAAGGATTTCTTGAATTGCATCGTATTTAATTTGGTTCGTAATTTAAACCATCTTACCTTTCTGATCATATTTCTCGGAGCGTACTATTGTGGTGAATAGATGTATTTGCTGATCTTATCGCGAATTCATAGTTCTGCACTTACATCATTTGCACTAAAAAAATCATTTATGTTGGTAGCGATTAAATTCTGGAATGATCTACCGAAGTCTACTATTTTAACAATTACTTACGCAAGTTGTAAAAAAGATCTTGATGATGTCTAATATTGATTTGTTTTTATTTACATATGGATACAATATAAATAATAAAAAATATTTACATATAAGAATACTGTCATATTTATCTAACTAGATGAATCTAGTATGCAATTTTAATTTATGTGTGAAATTTTTCATCATATAGTGTGTATCTTCATGCGCAATTTTGTAATGATAATAATAATGTATTTTTAAATGTAATAATATTAAAATACGTATCTCTTTATTTCAAAAATATAAAAAGATCTGTTAAGATAAATTTGATCTTGAATTAATTTCATAATTTTTCATTACTGGTAATCTCTATAAATATATTTTTTACTATTAGCGATAATTAACGTACGTATTTATCCGATGTAAATGGTAATATCGTACCGCCCATAAAAACTGGAGTGTTCAAATTGCACTTTTGCGTACATAATTCTTCAATTAATGTAATAAATAAAAACTTTGACTAAAAAGTTATGTGCATGGTGAGTTTATGTCAGAACTTCGTATTTTGTTACATGAATAATCAATATGTAAATTCAATATAAACTTAATCGACAACTGTGAAACGAAATTTACGTTGAAAATGGCAAGAAAAGCCGAGCAGTAAACCAGAAAGGAATAAATAACCACGAACAATTAACAATCATTGCTATTTAGAGGATCGTGGCGAAGTACAAAAGAAAGATTATAATGCCGCGCCGAACCATAGTGGGATTGCAAACCACATATACCTAACTCTTGATTCGTCGTCACGTATCGCCAAGTCTCAACTCCTTCGCGCATAACGTAATAATAATATGAAGCGGTGTACGAATAATCTGGCTTCGTCGCAATACATAAATCCTCAGCATGCATTATGTATTAACCCTCAGATATCGCGCGTGTACATTTGGCAACATTGGTTGTTCTACGGCTTAAGTTTATGGTTTATGGAAGCTCTCTTCGTGCTAATAAGATTTCCTGATAACTTAATGGTCGCCAACGCAGTCCTAAGGCGCCAAGCGAGCCTCAACGAAGTGTACCAGCTACCATTAGTAGGCAGTAAAACTTAGCAATCTTACTGGTGCGCAGTTTACCTAGTTGTGTCGTTGAATTAACGGAGCGCGCAAAGAAACTTCGCCCTTTCTTTCGACTGGAAATTTTGAAAAGGGTTGTACACCGCGGGACTCAGTTCGGCTGACCTCATTTTACGGTTGAACTGTTTTTATAAAACTGCTAAGAATTTAAATTTACATTGAGTGTATATTTCACGAGCTGTTCTAATTATACAAATCAAACCACAGTCAGTGCCACTATGAAATACAAACAATTACGAACTTACGTATACATTTTGAAAAATGTCATTCAAAAATTCCACGAAATTTGAATGTAAAAAGTTAAAATTTTGTAAAAATACAAATTTAATGTTAATTTCAAAATTTTAATTGATTATTTAGAAGTTTATAGTATTAATACAAAATTCTTATATCTTGGCAAAAAGTAAATGTTTCTAATGTGTATCAAAACATTCTTATATACATTTGGAAAAATAATTACAATAATATTGAATGAAATATTATATAGAAATTGAGTAAAAATACACATTACTAAACAATGAGCTTAAAAATGATCCAAACCAAGGATCGAAACGTCGCAAGAAATAATGAAAATTAATTTATGCCATATAAAGTATTGACCTTGAATAAAGCAGTTATTGAACATTTAACCAATGTGTAATATCTATCTTCTGATAAAATTAACTTCATATGAAATGAAAAATAAATGTAATTATTATCTTCAAATATAATTTTTAACGTTCAAATATATAAAATATTTAAAATGTTAAAATATATTTTGATTAAAAATTTGTTGTTAACACATCAATAACAAAATTGAACATATTATATATAATTGCTTTTATAAATTTTAGATGATTTCTTTAATTGAATTAATATTAGAACAATTCGTCAATAATTCTAAAAATATATTAAATGTTATTTCTAAAAGTCAATAATATTAATGAAGATATTTTATTTACAAGATAATATCTTTAATTTTCATTTTTCCACCATTTTTAATAGAATTTATTTTCATATTTACATGATTCCGTTGTATATTTTTAATTATTGACCATAGCCTCATAGCATTTAAAACTAGAAATTCAACTAAATATTTTACTATTCATTTTTAAGAATCCGCACGATCTTTGCATACTCAACGCTAAACTAGGACATCCGAACATCAGAATTCAATCTCCTCGATTGTGTAACCTGATCAAGGTTTTATTTCAATTTCTACCAATTGAAATTTTCTCTTTGCTTCTGTTCGTCGTATTGGTTATGCCTCTCCTTTATATGTTGTTCAAAATCAGAAACGATTCAGAATGCAAGCATGAACGTAGCGAAGGTCGAGGATTAGGTATTATTTCAACCAGAAAGTTTCGGTCTACGACCGACCGTCGTCCCTGCGGCCATGCGCTGGTTATCGATCCAAGTTACACTACAGTCGGGAGGTATTTCGTTTCGCAAAACGCCAGGTAAAATGAGCGCGACAGAAATTGATGACAGAGCTGGACGATATCGAATTGAAAAAGGAAAAAATGTTGAACGAAACAAAGAAATTCTATAGAAGAGGGCGTAGTTTTGATCAGACATGAGATCTTTGTGGTACCTTGCCCTTACTACATCATAAACTTCCAACTTGTGCGAAAAATTGAAAATCTATTTATACGAACTGAAAATCGCTCGGCACAGGTCATAAAGTTGCGGGTTTGTGTACCGGCTGCGACGAAACAAGACTAGCTGCAAGATTCCGACCTTATATCAGAGGTTCTCGAAGGTATACGTGCTGCTGTTTTATAACAGGAAATTTCATATCGTTGCGGCTAAATGGGGTAATGTTGCTGAGGATATTACGTTTATGAAACTAAATATAAGTTGAAATGAAATGCGCACGTTATATTCGACTTCATAGTTATGCTGTGAATTGAGACTTTGTTATTTGGTACATAATAATTGTTGATCATTTTCATTGAAAACGTACGAATTTCAACGCTGTAAGTTAATTTTTTAAATGAACGCAAATTTAAAACGCTGACTTGTATAATTAAGAATATGTCTTTAAAATTTTCTGAAAGATTTTCGTTTTCCATGAGAGTGAATAAGTTTTAAATAATTTATTATCCACGAATTAAATATAATTCTAAATTTACGTTTCTAATAAATAAACAATAACTTTCTTTAATTTGTTTTGATATTTAAAACATATTCTTATAATACACATATAATACACATGTATTAATAACTTTCACTATAATTACTATAATTTATTTTGTAATATATAACAAAAATCTGAATTATCATTCCTTTTATATATTGTGTAGATTAAAATCGCTTTAAATTGTAGTTAATTAATATGAAAATAAAAATATGTTTTGCATTTTCAAAACTTCTAATATGGCTGAACACAAATATGAAAAAATTATTATATTATTTTATAGTTTCCATGGCTAAAATAAATTAAATATTCTTTGATCAACTTTTTTTGATTGCATAAATTATGCAACATTATAAAAAGGCTGAAAAAATGCCATAAACGATCAATGTATCAATTTTGGCGTTTTGAGGAGGCTGCTCAGAACTAATAATTTTCTACGTTAGTTTTGTTAGATTTTTTTTAAATGGGGAATGGTTTGGGGGCGCAGTCCCCCCCCCTTCTCGCATTAACTTTTGAGAACGGCCGAAGGCCGTCCAAATGTAGTCGATTATGTTTGCTCAAAAAATATATATATATATATATATATATACTTATAAAAAGATGCTTAAAAATATAATTTGAGTTATAATATTTCTTATGGAACAAATTTAATATCATTATAATTTTTGTAAAAGTTTTACGTTAAAAATTAATTGCTTATCATAGATCGCTGTAAATGTTTTTCCGATTTAAAATATATGTTGCTTTACTTTAAAAAGCGATTTGTTGAAACGAAATAAATCACTTTAGCACTCAATTAAAATCAATTTAGTAAAACTCGATCTATAGTTTAAAGATATTTTTTACAATCGCATTTTTACAAATCTTTTTAGAATACGGTATAATATAATATGCAAAAATGCGCACAAGTTAAATGAGTACACTTGTGCATTTGACTTTACATGATACCATTCAAATATTCGCGTAAAAGCAGACATTTCAACGTAGATTACATATAAAATCTACGTTCAGGACGAAAGTGCGTTTCTCTTACGTATAATCCATATTGGAATTTCCTCTTTTAAAGTAGAGCTTCTCTGCAAAGACTGCTTTTTGGATTTATATAAAATGAAATTAGTGTTCCATAGTGCAATGACATTTAACAATTCTCTTTTATCTAAGGAATGCATAATGACATAATCTTTGAATATAATAGAAATGACTTTGTCCTCTTACTGAATTAGGTGTTTGCACATATATTATTTCTAACTTACTTGAACAACAAAAGATAAAGCAAATAATAATGATATGAGATATTAAGTACTAATGGTACATAATTCTACGACAAATAACCGGGTCGGTGGTTATTTTTAAATTATCTCATGTTATGGGGAGTCTTGTTTCTTATATAGCTATATCATGTTAGTTATATTTCCTTCCATGTCCTTATATAAGTCTTAAAATTTTATTATTATTGTACAATTTTCAAGCTAAAAAATGACTACGAGACATACTAGTGCAGTATTATATATTAGACTATTTCTTTTGCAAAACATTAATAACTACAATCAAATTAATAAACTAATATTAATGTACAATATTGTATTAGTATATATATATATATAGAGAGAATTGGAAAAATTGGATATTGTATCTCGTATATTGACGAGGAAAACTTTTTTCAGTTAAAGTTAATTCAGTTTTTCTTACTAAAAGTTACGAAAAGTAACTGTTGTTAAAATGTCTTACATACTACTTTACGAAATGTTATCGACCAATATACTAAGCAAGAAAAATGCACGACTTAACCCCAATGCCAAAAAATAAGTTATTTTCAAGCATGAAACATTTTGTTAAAATACATTACAAATTTAAAAATTCCTTCCGAAAATGCCTTTTTTATGCAATTTACCAATATAGTGTGTATTTTAACATGTTCTTGTATTTTAACCTTTTGTATAACAAATTCTGTATAAAATTTGAAAACTGTGCACAAAGAAACATATTTACATACCAATTACTATAAGTTCCGTAAACATTTTTACACACACATTAACATTAGGAATTATCAAAGATTCAATTGAAAATCACTGAACTTTACATTAAAATTAGCAGCTCAATTTTGGTATACTTTATTTAATGATTGAAAAATGTTCAATAATGTTTAACTGAACTTTTGGTTTGTCTTGCATTTATTACGAATTTAATCATATTTATCGAGCTGAATAGTAATTAATATGCAAATCTATTTAGTGTATATTTTAAATTTTATGCAGAATTTCTGATTAATACTTATTTTTGAAAATACGCCAATTTTTAACATGCTCGCATTAAGACTTGAAACACACAAATGTATGATAAAATCAATAGAAATAATGTGTTGTAATATATAATATTTTATATCGAAAATAATTTAATATTCCTATCGAATTAAAATAGTTGATAACTATAATAAGTTACTTGTATCTTAAAATAAGATAATCTATTGCACATTTCTATTTGCAGTGATAACAAAATTGATATACAAATATATATACTTATATACATGTCAGATGGTACTTCTAAGCACATTAATCCTTGGCATCATAGTGAAATGTTCGTCATAAGTACCAGTTTACAAAAAAATTGGTATTTACGAGTACAGGCCCGCATAACCATCGATCGAAAAATATACACCAAGTGGTACCTATGAAGACAGACTAGCAAAATACTGTATTGGGGCCCACACGCATCTCATACGTTAGTTCTGTTAGAACTTAGAAGAGGTGGGTTTGGGGATGAAGCCCCCTGCATCAGTGTTCAGTGGAGGCTTTTCTCTGATTACTCAAAAAGACAATTGTGCACACCCGTATAGTTAGAGAACCTAAAAAATAATTACTCAACAAACTATATATATTTTGTGTATATACAGTTAATACAAATATTTTATTATTACGACGTAAATAATACATATTTTTATAAATAAAAGACATTATTTTGATATATTAAGATCAAGGTTTTAAGTTTATGAATAAATAATATTTAACGAGTTTTTATCTCAAATGAAAACATTAAATTTAAATAAAACGTCAAATTTCTTCTCGTCGATTAAATATATTATATATTAATTATATACTTTTGTTAATTATATATTAAAACAACTAATATGTTAAACTAAGAATAATAAACTATTAAAAAGTCACTAAAGGTAATATATTTTCTATTGCAATTTACAAATATTACAGCCCAATGCAATTCAATTTACTTTAGATTGACGTTCCCGGTAGTTCTAATAATAACGTTGAAGACATTACAGTGGCATTTGTGGGTCATTGCAGTAATATTATGGTTTGTTGTGACAATTATATTTATTTGATTGAATTTTAAGCTGAAAAGATAACATTGCATTGGTTAGAATTTCAAAAACGTTATGCCAATAGTTATGCAATTCATGAGATTACTTTGACGAATATATATATATCGTTTAAGTGACGTAAAAGGAAAATCGAATAGCACAATAGATTCATAATTCTGCGTATGAATATCTTGGCATAATGCATCCTATCTAACGAAATTTATCGAATTTTAATTGTTGTACGATATTCACAGTTCGTAAACAAAAGAAGGATTTTACAGTATTTAATACATTTAGAATAATAGATTTGTAATATTTATATTTTTCATATTAATATTTACATATATGATAGGTTAAATATAAGAAATCATATTAGATGAAAATTATTTAATAATTTATTGTTACAAATATATATTCATGTTTATTTCATATTATTGTCATAAGATTGTAGTTAATATATGTGCTAACATTTAAAACAATATTTGATATCGATTTAAATTCTATCAAGAATTTTAAATTATACAACTAAATAACGATATCACATAAATCGTAAAATTAAATAACAATTAAATATATATTTTATATTATTACTTTTTTATTAAATAGAAGTTCATTTATCAATTATATTTAAATTAATATACATTGTTTGAATTATAATCTTATATTTTTATTTGCACATATATTATAAAAGTTTAATAATACTGAACTAATAATAATATCGCGTAAATGTATCTTAAAATTATTATAAGACAAATATAATAACATTCAATTCTATCTTAATATTAAATAATAATTATACAATGCAAAGTAATCATTAAATTTATGCTATGATACTATTTAATTGCATTTAATTACTTTAAGACAGGTTTCTTTTTCAACAAATTAACCTTATTATTTATTTATTTACTTCATCTTACTTTAAAGTAAAATAAATATTGTATATTTATGTGTATAATACCTATAATAAATAAGAAATTATTATTATTATTATTATTATTATTAAAAAAGATAATACATTTATAAATAGATTAAATAGATGTTTAAAATCGAGTACCTGATTTATATGACTCATCTGTTTTTAATAAATTGAATATATACATTATAAGTATAGGAATTTAGGTTCCTATTGTAGGTTCGATATGCAATAATATTAAAAGTAGTAATAAGAATATAATTCTTAAATTAAAAGTATACACTGATGCGATATATTTATTCATGAATTATTTTTTCATTATAATTGCATAATTTTTATGAAATTTTTGGACATTATCATTCTTATTATATATGTTGAATTAAATGTATATTTGAATTATAAAGATTTACATTCTTCGTGCAACTTAATATATAATGGATAATAAATGTGTTCCTGCAAATATATTATATTTAAACTTTTTTCATAATTCATAGTGGGTCATATATAAATTATTGACATTAACATGATTATGTTAATTGAGTTATATAATTTTAAGTTTTCACATATTCTATATATAAATATTAGTTTACTATATATATTTCTAATCACTTAATAATTCAATGTTCAATATATATTTAATAATTTCGTTATTTTAAAGTTAAAAATACTGAATAGTTTCATTATCTAATTTAATTTAATTAATAATAAACCTTATTAATTTTAGTACTAATCAGATTTATTTTAAACTTAAAGTTAGCGCATATTATAGTATACTAATAAGGTATACATTTAAGACGGTTGTATTGAAAATAATATTTCAACTATAATAAACTATAAATAATCCAGTCAGTACTATAATATAGGGTTAGAGTATTACTCTAACAGTTATATAGTAAGGACACATAATTGTCCAATTGAGAATATATAGGATTCATGATCTCTAACCTAGTTTATCTTCATAGTTGAAGGGATTATCTTTCAGTAGTATTTTGTATAGATTCATAATTAGTATATGATCAAATACATTTCTTGTAATACTCTTCATTTATTATACCCATCTAACTGCTTGTTATTTATATGATTAAAAAATTATTTTTTTCTCTAACCTTAATTTCAAATGGGAATATATCTCGTGAACTTTACGATATCTGTTCAAATTTAATATAACATTCTGTTTATAAAATGTTATTAAATTATCATACAATTTTTAAGAACTAAATTAATACTCAATATGTTTAAATATTGAACGATAAAACGATATAGTAAATGTATTTATACAATTTTACAATAAACACATCAACTGATATTATAAAATAATAAGAAAATATATGATCTATCAAAAAGCAGAATTTAAAACTGATAATGTGAATTTAATTGATCTTTAAAGATCAAGATACAAACTAACAATGATGATTTTTTAACAAGAATAAAAATGCACAAAAGATTTAACATAAAATAATAAATTTCAGAAATAATGTTTTATTAGCTTTAACTTAAATTCAGTATAGACATTTAATCTTCATCTCATTACTAAATGAAATCGAATAAAGCGTTTACGGTTTAATCTCCATAAACTTGCATCTACAGTCATAAATTTGAAAAATGTCAATTTTCAATCATTTTACATTTTTACTTCCTTGTAAATTTTGTTTGAGGTTGCTGGAAATATTAAATAGTACAAAATACACTGTAAACCTAGTTCTGTAAAATCACACTCATATAGTGTAATTTTACACATTATGTGTAAATGTTACACGACGTATGTAAAATTACATATCTAAGTGCAATCAAATATAACCTCACTTTTGAACGACATTCTTTAAAAGTAATTCTAAATGCTTTTATAGTTGTAAGTGTGTTTAGTTCACACTTTTCAAAAATTGTTGTATTTAAATATGAATTAAATAATATATGCTTGCTGATTTTTTGATTCCTCACTGTGCGGAACTACCTACATAGGAGTTTTACACATTGCGTGTAATAAGAATATTACATTTTTTGTGTAACATTTACAC
>JABFQC010004970.1:0-12107 GCA_022817085.1 Psilanteris sp. ZL-2020 | reverse complement strand
ATATATATATACTTAATATATGTAGTTATAACTAAGATTAGCGGAGAAAAGTTGCGACGAAAATATTTTTGTAATCTCAATGAAAATAAAAGACAAAATTTCTTCAAAATGTATTTTAGTCTTTGAATCTATGAAATAAAACCTGAAAATTACCCTGATATTAAGTTTAGAAAGTAAAGTAATTAATTTCGAATAATTACTTTTTACGTTATTCCTTTGATCTATTATGTAGATAAAAAGAGGATATCAAGATATATATTGCTTTCTTTTTAGTTCCGTAAATATATCACCGGTGTCATATTATAACGATTTGAATACATTTTTGAATAAAACTCTAAGATAGTAATGAAACGTTAGATATAGTATTTACATCCTAAATCTAATCAAACACGCTATTTATTTGTAATTCATAATCACAGATTTATTTTATGCGAATTATTAAGTTCTTCGTATATAATGCTTTAAAAAAAGTGACTATCGAATTCAATTTTCGTATAAAACAACTGAATCAACTACAACAAAGAACGATATATAAATTGTTAATTTCAAAAAAGTATGTTAAATGGTATGTTTCGCTTGATACTGTGATTTCGAAAAATACTCCACTTGTTGCTGTACTCACTTAAAGTTTTTCAAGGGAAATAGAATTGTCTTTTTTGTTATTTGCACTTACTACACGTAATATTAATGTTATCCAATTCCGCTGAAAAATTGTTCTGTTTTTGTATATATTCATCAAAATACAAAACTTAAATAACGGAAATTATATTATATATTCGCATTTAAATACTCTTCCGATTAATAAATAACAGTATATTATTAATTATCAATATTATGAATTTAGTCACAATATTACGATTACCGATTGAAACAATCGAGGAAGGAGAATTTATTGTTTGTTTTGAAAAGTCATGATAAGTAAACAATACGTTAAGGACAAAAAATACAGAATAAATTAAAATCAAATTTAATTTATAAACATTTGAAGTACTCTGCAATTTACTAAAAATAAATGTGAATTATTAAATTGTAATATGCATAACATATTGAAATGAATTGTTTATAATTTTTAATAAAATAAATAAAATTAAATAATTATTAAAATTAAACACAAAGTGTCTGTTTATGTGAATCAATGAATACTACATGTAACATGACCATTCCAAGTATAAATCAAAAATATCAATTACCTTAATGTATACAGATTCATTATAATTGGTAAAAACTTGGACTAAAAATTGATTAGAATGTTTATGTATGTATGAAGTATAATTATACATGCAAATGTATTTACCCTTGTAATTATTTAGTTTGATATTTAAAATATTAAAAAAAGAGACATCAAGTGTAAACTCACGGAATAAACAAAGCAAAATTCAATTACTCTACATGACGATGTTTATTTTATGAGCTTATATGTTCGGCGCCCCTTTTTATTTTGTTCCAAAACAACGAACTTTAGGTCAAACGATTTACTTCTAAAAGTATACATTTTCATTTACACATTTCAACCAAACATTATTAACTAATACAATTAGTTTTTAATTTTTACTATTTACACAATTTCATTGAGATTTAAATGTCTGTTACATCTTAAAACTGTCATTATAAAATACTCAGGCATAACTAACATATTTAATGGACCATTTAACACAACTAAATGGTAAGCGGTAATTAAACTTTCAAACTTTCAAACAGTAAGAATTTTTGTCTAATTAGAACAAAAACTCTAATAACACTATTACATTGCACGTGTCGCAGCAAATAACATAATTTTTTGCTCTCAATCATGTTACTCTGAATAGTTGTATAGAAGTTTCAAATGAAATGTATTACAATTGTGTTAAAAATAGTCTAAATTCAATAAAATATCGTCATAAATATAACTTGTGCGATTACAGATAAACTGCTGATTAAATATTGCACATACACGTGTAATATATGTTGTAACTATAATTACAACAAAGATAGCGAATCGTAAATTGTGCAATATTTAAATTATAAATTAAAAGGACTCGAGCGTTATTTATCTTGTTTCTGTATGCTTTCAACATAAATTTGTTTATAGCAATGCCCATAAAATAACAAACTTCAGAATCATTGCATTTTCATTAAAGATTATTACGTTTTTCAAATAAACCATAAAACCGCGTTAACAGCTCCAACCTCCAACACGAATATTAATTTATAAAATAGACATATCAATTTTGATTACATTTTTAATTTACGTTTACCAAAATTTATACAATAAGGCATAATTATGCAAGTAATTAAAATGTCATCTATATATACACAATTATAAGATAATCATTAAACTATATTATTTATACATCCATACGTGATAATTAGTTTCTTGAATTATTCGCGAAATTATTGCAACTAATATTGCAATAAAAAAACCTATACCGTGTATTTTTATATCTTTTCACACTGAAAGTGTTGAATTATAGCATTCGGTTTGATGCGGATTCAAATACGTCATCGTAAGTGCATTATTACGATAGGTTGCACGCGCTTAAAATATGAGTACATCAGTCACTAACGAAATTGATTCGAGTATTAAATTTACTCAAATCCGACCGATCGTTTCCTCGCTCGGCATTTGAGCATTAAACGCGTTAACTTTAACAACGCAATTTTTTCGACTCGCAACGAATCGAACAGCTTCGCATAGTCAAAGAGCGCGTCAAACTCCAAAATAATCGCACAATTATTGGCTGAATTACGCAACGATATTGCATTTTCCTTTATCGATCGAAACTGCGTCGGACGGCGTGACGGAAAAAATGCGTTCGCGTCCGCTTATCGGCCATTTTGCAACGTTCCAGGAACGCGGCTGAAAGAAACAAAGTGTAACGACACACACGTGATCGCAGAAACGAGTGTCTTGTTTATTCTCTTCTCGTGTTTCTGGCCTAGCTTGCATGTAATCAGTGGCGTAATCACGCGGGGTGCGGGCGGAGGGGAGGGGGCGTCGTCTCCCACCGCGATCGCGGCACGCCGAGCTTTCGCCGGTTGTTGTTGCAGAATTTGCGAGCGGTTCGACGTTCTCGTTCGTAAAGACGAGACGTGAAACGCGACGACGAGAAAAGACCCAGCCCGGGTCGAAATCGACGCCGTTCGGCGCGAATGCGCCAATCGTAAATTACCGACTCGCGAGGATCAATTTTCGTCGCGAAATTCCGTATTGCCATACGACTATAAATGAACTAACGGTGTGCTACACATTTTAAAACCAGTAACATAAACAAATAATTTGTTCAAAGCTGAAACACGATGTTTTGCTAGGTCAAATAATCATCGACGTTTTTATGTGTTTGTATACAAGTTTCGCGTAATGGCAATGCGTGTGTATTTAATAATATTATGTGTATGTTTTTGTGTGTACAACCACTTCGTATAATTTTAGCAACACAACAAGCACGAATGCGTGTATACTTTTTTATTGGCGTTTGTTAAGACAATTTTTTACGTTAATTTTTAAGTCGTTATAGAATTATTAAGATCTTTAACTGGATTATGAACTTGGTTCGTTTGTTTTTTTATGATTTTTTATGTTTACTGTTTGCCGTAGCAAAACGTGTTTTGACAACGTTATAACTCCGTTGTATAAATTTATATAGGAAAAAAAAGAAATTTCTGAACAATAACATACATTAATATTGTTTTCTGTTTTTCTGTTATTCATATATAAATGCATTATAGACGAAAAATGTATATGCAGTACAAGTCAAAAATTGTATATTCTAAATAATGAATTCCGTAATATCAATAATATATCTTTTATAGATGTAATTTTTTCCCTCGTTTTTTTATTTGATATTTTTTGTTGAATCGGAAGAATAATAAAGCAAGGAAAGAAGCATATGAGTTAATGAGTACATTTTCTTAAAACGAATTGATATAATACAACTATATATGAGAGAACGGTTTGATGCTATTAAAAATTACTTTTATTTCAATGTTATTAACATAAAACCCTATAATTGTCGCAATCGGGAATCATATAAGTTTATAAGAAGCAATTTTAAAGTTGTTTTTTTTTTTCGTTTTTTTTTGTTTTTGACAAAAAACGAAGAAACTTTTATCTGCGTTATACATCTTATTCTCCAATACATATCGAATATCTTATTTGATAGATCGTACAATTAAAACTTCGACAGTTATAAAATGGAATAAATTTATATATATCACATAATTTGTTGTTTCATAAAATCATCATTTCAAATATATATATGGTGATGGATGAACATGTTTTAATTCACAAATTTATTATTATGTGAATATTTCAATATTAAAAATTATTGGTCAATTGTTTTGTATAAAATTAATTCAATAAAAAGATGTTGAATTAGAGATACAATTCAATTATAAGAGCCATTTCAATGTGTATTAAAAATTATTTAATATAAAAACTGGATGGTTCTATCCAGTCAATCTATATTTATAAATGATTAAGACTTTTAAATAAATGCTAAGAACTAACCGATTCTAATTTGCGCAAATGTTTCAATTAGTGCCACATGACAGGACATCGTACTAGTTTTATCTGCCAAGCAGTCTGTATATATATTTCTGTAAGTTTTATGCTGACAAAAATAAATAAGAATAATAATGTTTGCAGGTCATACGGATGTGTCAAATTAAATTTGCGATTAAGCTACATAAATAATTTATTTTAATAAAAAGCAGGGGTTACGAAATAAAATTTTCGCATATCTTCTCTTAAAATAAATTCATTTATGATAAATGCAATAAATATAATTATAATTAAAATGCGGCACTCTTTTTGAGGACTATTAAATCAATTTAAACAAATTGTTCGTGATAAATTTCAATATTGTTAAAATCATTTGTATTCGTTGTTTATACATTTTAAACATTATAAACTATACTTTCTTATCTTTTCATAGTTCCACACTGGTCGTCATTATAACTTTAAGATATAATTGTTTCAGGACATATCAAAATGAAACGCGAAGCAAGTTAGAAGTTCGTAAACTACCATTCTCGCATAACTTAATGACTTTTTCATAAATTTTGTTAATTCATCTCTCTTATTTCCTTCTTCTGTTACGCTGTCATTTCTCTGAAACTTCTTTTAACAATAAAAATCTTATTAAATAAAAAGATAAAAGCTTTTACATGGGAAATTGTGTTATTTTTCCTTCGTTTTTAATATAAAATAATAATCAAAATATCTTTGCTCTTGATGCTTATTATAATTAAAAAATATATTCATATAATTAAAATAAGAATTCATTTTATTTTCATAGTCGAATGCTTATTAAATATATACATATTTATATTATTTGATTTCTTATGTATAAAACGCGAATGAATATTATTAATAAAATGATAAACAAAATCGCTTAATAAAATCCAGTTAACATTTGCTCCACCGTGCTTCAACATTATTTCTTTAATATCTTTTCTTTAAAGTACGAAACACTTGGTTGCTTTTGATTATGATCTTTGTATTATCCTGCGATGCAATATACCAAAGAAAAATTCGTTAAAGAAACGATTAACAATTCATTAATGTCCAATATCTATATAAATAACCTTTTCACCGCAGCAATTCATTTTTGATTAGCAGCTACCCCTTAATAAGATTGAGTTATTGCTACGTACAATTACGTTATTCGTCTATGAGGTAATAATGTTTTCACTTTTTAAACCAAAAATGCATTACAATCATTCGATTGCTATTAGAAATCTTATTAAACTATGTTGTTTGTGAATGACCATGATGATTATTGCTATATATATATATATATGTAAAATGTAATAGTGTCAAAATACATAAGTGGCAAAATTTATAACGTTGTCAACTATAACTATATTCACTATGAATATAGATATACATTACAGGGTTATGTAGTTTGACAGTTATGTATTTTGTCACTCACCCATATATATATTATATTTTACAACTATATATATCGATGGATTAACGCAAACATTTGTCTAAATTAAACTTAAATAATTTATTACTGATTTCTGTAATCCGTGTAAGTTCATTTGATCAATTTAAAATTAAGGTTTACTTTTAATAAATAATAGCGTAATAACAACAACGCAAAATTACGAGTTCAAAAAGAATTTGGACTGATAAACGATAGTATTACCCGCGGCGGTGAAAAAGAGCTAATGTTACGCGAGCGAGGCTTAAGCGTTGCCCGATTATTAATTAAAATGCTATTAATTGGAGACTTTGAAAGGAACATTTTCGTTGAACATTCGCGTTTCAAGGTAATGATCGAGAGCGTGTCGTATCGCGCGTGTGAGATCGCCGCTCGATCGTGCGAGAAAGAGCAGAGGCAAACCCCGATATCTCGGCTCCGTGCTGATTCACGCGCATACTTCGCGGGACACGTAAGAGAATGAGGCTGCGTTGCGAAAATTCAAATGGAAATATGTTACGAAATCGCGGCGTTCGGTCGATCGGCGTTTCTCAGAGCGGATCGTGAATAAAAATACGAGATGACCCGAGTCGGCGGATTCAAGCGCAACGCGAAACCAACCGGTTTTCAGAAACGCCGTCTGAACCAATAATAAAAGCCGAACAAAAAGCGTTGCGGGAGTCGACGTTTCCCAGCAATTAACAATCAACGCGTTTCGAAACCGGCGCTCATTTGCCTCGAGATCGATTATTTTTCGCGTCACGAATCGTTGGGTTTAGCAAGCCCGCCGAGACGACGCTTGTCGCGAATCCGACGAGACTCGAGCGCCGAACGCGAGGAATCGAACTCTCGCAGTTGAAACAATATACCCGCCGGCAGCAACTGGATTCCGGTTAAGATAGCCAGTTATTTTTAGCGATGTATAATTACTCGAATGAAAAATATACTTGTTGAATGCACATTCGGTGAAAAAAGTTCGGTTTCATCTAGAAATTATGGACGCCCGATGTCAAGTGCGATTTAACGCGTGCGGTGCACGATGGGAAAAATTGACCGGTACATTAGTCAAATAATTAAATATGCCAAACGGCAATTTGTGATCAATAGATCGACATGTTTTGATCGCGTAATTGCGTTAATTAACTACGTTTGTGTCGTAAAGAAGAAAATATCGCGGACCACCTAACGTCAACCAACTTCGCGACTCGCAACGTAAAGTCATTTGATTGAATCCGCGGACAATCGTAAATATGGCCGCGAAAAGCGCGAAACGGCGCGGGTTTGGCTCGCGAATCGGAATTTATGGTAACGGAAAATAAGCCTCGACCAGTAATTTGCGCGAGTGCCTTTTCAACTGCGGAAATCTCGTTCGACGCGCGTCGCTACAAAAAGCAGCAACGCTTGTATATAGGTGTACACACGAAAGTAATTCGAGCACCGGTTAAACGTAACTTGAAAACGTTTTTATGACGATAATAAACCTATTAATTATCGCGCTTAGAAACGTCGTGGCATTCGTAAAAATTGTGATTTGCGATTACATTTCTATTAACTTAATAACAGACGTAGAAACTCGAACGTTTTCGATTTCACTGGACGCACCGATTTCCTTGTTTTATATCAATCAATCCAATGTTTATTATCTGATTGGTATCAGCTTTCAGACCCACAAATTCAACGACTATTAGCGATGAAAAAATTATTCCCAAGCGCCCTTCTGAAATGCCACATTGACTTTGCGAAAACGGTTGTTTTTGGTTCCCGGACAAATGCTAAATTAAATTACTCACTCGAAATTGTGTTTCGATTTCTTGACGTCGCAAGACGTCACTTGGGATTCAAACAAAGGACTTTGTCGGGACGACTGAAACTCATTAATGACAGCTAATCAGGCAAAATAAAATACATAATAAACCAACTAATTATTAAGATCTTGTGCTTCGCGAGCCTTTGCTTAAATTAAACTTTCGAATTACTAGCTAGAAATTCGTAAGTTGAAACTCGACTAGGTTGACGTATAAATTATTATCAAGTAAATTGCAAACTCTGTTTAGAAAAGGCTCTCCTTATGAAATTCTAATAAGTCATTCACAAGTTTATCTACACAACTGCGCGCGTCTCATGGCCTGTCGTTAACGAAATGCTACTAGAAAATTACTGACGACATTTCTACCCAAGAATTAACTTATAAATTTTCATCCGAAAACGAAAAAATATCTTATCGCGCAAAATAAGTAGGTTTCTGCCGATGCAACTTCTTTGAAATAATAAAATACTCCGATTCTTGAGAATCAACGAAAGCGTTTTACGTGTTTGCATTTATCTGTTATCGCGACTGTAAAATACTGTTAGAATTGAATCTAACAGTAATTAACGGTTACCACGATTAAAATTGCATTTTAACAAAATAAATTATACCTAAAGTGTCCATTTCAGTTGTTTCAGCTATAAAATTTGTCTCTCCTTTTCCTCCTCCTTTCTCTCTCTCTCTATAACATTGCAACTTGAGAGTTAACAATACTCATTTTGCACCTCGTTACAATGCTTTGTAATTGTAATGCATTGGTCGTGTAAAATGGCCCGATTTGAACAGTCAAGTATATATAGTATTAATTGAAAATACTTTCTTCGAATTTAAAACATATCATGATTCAT
The DNA here is from genome assembly GCA_022817085.1 of Psilanteris sp. ZL-2020. Lineage (NCBI taxonomy): Eukaryota > Metazoa > Arthropoda > Insecta > Hymenoptera > Scelionidae > Psilanteris > Psilanteris sp. ZL-2020. The sequence goes on along the minus strand of JABFQC010004970.1, from coordinate 3,546 downwards.
TGTCAATGAGATATTTTGCATTAATCTGTAAAATCGTGATTATCGCGTGATTTTGTATTTGTAAATATATATATATGTGTCTGTGTGCAACAACATGTAATTTTTCAAAGATAAATTTGTTAATAGTACTTTTGTATCGGTTTACAATGCTCTCGTAAGTCCGTGTTTTACATTTTATATTTTAATATTAAATTATGATAATAATAGGAAATAGTTTAGTGTACCTTAATTTTTATAGATTTAATGAGCCCAGAAATAAAATAGAACTACAAAAACGTTTCTAATTTGACTAATAATTAATAACCCATGCTAAACTGAAGGCTGATTCAATAAGCGATTTAATCCGCGATTTATTAAAACACATTGTTCGTTAACTCAAATATTTTAAGCAACCAGTCAAACCGTTGAATTTTAAAAACGCCTTAGGATATAGTTCCACCATTAAATTATTTCAGTTGATTACTTTCGTTCCAAAAGCCAAATCAAAATAAATAAAACCAATTTTAGTTGAATACTTTGTTCGCGAAAAACACTTGTCACAATTAAATCATTGCAAATATTAAATCAATTTAATCGATTAATGTCGTGTAGTAAATGCAAAACCAAAACGCAGCAAACCAAACAACTGCGGTATGACAGACGACGAAGTTCAAATTAAAAACAGCAAAAAAAAAATAATAAAAACAAAAAAAAAAAATAAAGAGACGCGCCAATTAACCTCAAATTCTGCGATTCCGCACACCTGCAAATTTTGTTTCATCGATGATGGTGTCCCACCATCGCTAGTTACGGTTGCGAACGTCGTTGCAGGCTACGCAACTAGTCTTACCCGTCCCCGCTTGACACCGCTGCACTTTGTTGACGTCATGAAGCGCCCAGAGCCCTCCCTCGCAACCTCCGCCTTTCGCACGAATTACGTGAAATTTAATACAAAATCGACGATTTTCTTTGCGGCGTGCACGAACAACGCAGCGCCCCCTGAACTACACAACCGATCGATAAAACTGCGATACCGAGCGCAAATTTGATGGCGACCCACGGAAGCGTGAGATGAAAACGATTAAACGAAAATTTCGTGCCATCGAAATGAGTACCTTCCATTCCGAACGAGTCTGATGATTATTCGATGAAGCAAAACTGTTGCGGAGTTGCTTTTGAATTTTCGTTAATGTCTGTTTCTGGTTGCGCAATGGAATCTAATGTAAAAGCTTGAACAAACGAAAACAATTGAGCAAAATGATAAGTTTTAACGTTATAAGTTTTTTGCGTTAAGCAAAAAGTCGGTGTTTTAACGCGGAATTATTTTGTCGGGCTAAATGAAAAACACGATTCAAACAGATACGAGTTTTATGAATATGTTTTTAATTACCAACTTTTGTGGGCTGAACTGTTACATTAAATAAGAACGAAATTCGACATTCTGAGCATACAAAATTAATTATAATATAAAACCGATAATTTACTAAATCGCGTCGTTATTTATTTTAATTGAGTCTTCCAACTTGGAATATAAATCGCGAATTCATTAATCGCTTAATGAATCATGTTTGTCGAATTACAAGCCAAATTGAAAGAATGGGAGTCGAAGAATTTTGTGCACATATAATTGTTTGCTCTTGTATGAACAGCAATAGTACAAACACGAAATGTGATTTATATCATGTTATAAGAGTTCTAATATAATTGTTGGCGGTAATTAAATCTAAGCATTAATTGTAATCCTTAATTAATGCTTTATTAATCTAGTTATTTTGTGGTTAATGTATTACCATCGACGCATAATATTCAACTGAAATAAACAAGGTAATATATAATCTTTAATGAAAAATAACAATCTCTTCGAAAAGTTAATAAGAATTTATTAATTGTAACATAATTTTAATTATATAAAATAAGCTATAAAATGCATTAATTGGAAATATTATTATTCTTATTTAATTTGGAAGCACAAAAACCATTGCATAGAAGTGTACTGAGGTCGCTGCGCTGTAAAAGTGTAGCGACACAAAGTCTTTCTGATGCATAGTGTATGTATGCCTTTGGAGTGAAAAGTAACCGTACAAAAGGATTCTTTTTGTTTTGCGGTGTAAATAAATCTTATTACGTGAGCCAAAAGAAATTATCCATAATACTGACATTGACCTCAAAGTCACGTTTTTCTCTTGTTAAGTGAAAGTGTTTAATCAATGCAATTCATAATATAAATGAAAATAAAATTATTAGCAAAAACTTACATTTCTTTTCTATTTGCAGAAAAAAGTTCCATTAAAAATCACTAAAAGTTCAGTCAATATTATTAAAAACACAATAACTCGTGGACGAAACAAAATATCAATATTTTCTAACTAATATTTTGTATTGTCCATGAGTTATTGTGTTTTTAATAATATTTTCGGAATGCTTTTTCTGCGTGTATTTTCAAATATTAAATTGAATCAAGTTTATAATTTTAATTGGTCACCTTTTGATTAGCCATGAAAAAACTCGATCTTCAAACATATCTTATATTGAGTTATAAACAAGGAACTTTGAAATGTTACGTGTCTTAAATACTTTATACAGTCTTAAACAATGACTCGTTAAATTAAAGTGACTTATTAAAAAACATTATTTGTCTTACGCGAAAGTAAAAATATTTGTTACGACTTACAAATTGAGTTATGAAAACAAAAGACACAATGAAAGACTTAAATGAAGCTGTAAATTTCATTTTAAGCGATTTTTATGATGAAACATTCTTTTTAGTTCTGAATTATTAAAAGTACAAACTGTATATATATATACATATTTATTGCATTTTAATATTATAAATATTTAAACAATTTAAACTGATCTTTGTAAATGCAGTTTTTCTATTAAGTTGTAATTCTTTGGCAAACAATTATTTATCAAGCCAAATAAAGTAATTTTATGAAGCGATTTCTCATTAAAAATTGAACACGGTATAAATTATCAAATTAAGTCTTCTAATTATATATACTTTATTATGCAAACCTCACATCGTGTATTAAAAAGGACTATTTTCTTTGACATTTCCTACCTGCAGTCACACTTGTTATTTACACGCCACCAATTAATAAAAACACGAATTATTTTGTTCTTGCAATATTTACATGCTTTATTCAATATCCATCTTTAGAACTCCGAAATCTCATCCAAAATTAATCATTTCCAACCTATGAAACGATGGAGTCTAATTGGTCAGACGTATAAGTGAATGTGTGATTGTCATTTTATTGAGTTTTACTGTTAAAGATTTTCGGTTTTATTTATTTATCTCGTTGCACAAAAAATGAAAATGTAAAACATTTATCAGCGATAATAAGGCTGATGTTAGGTAAACTATTTTAGTTAAAACTTGTTAATTGCTTGACAGACGCTAGAAAGAATATCAAAACATAGTTTTACTGTCCATTATCTAGCTAATACTGTGTGAGAATAAACTAGTCGTTAACGAGTCCAGTAACACTATATAACACTGGATAGAAATATATTAACATGTAAATAGTAATACTAACAAAATATCGTCTCAACTCGATCGAACGG
>JABFQC010004969.1:0-12109 GCA_022817085.1 Psilanteris sp. ZL-2020 | reverse complement strand
TGACCGTTTTTTTAAAAATATATTTATAATATAGTAATAAATTTTCAGAGCTTATAAAATGCGATGTTGTTATTAATATGTTATTTATATATATTAGGCAAAAATGTTAATATTTTTATATATTTTCATCCGTGTGGGTTAGACCCTGTTTTGAATCCCTAATGAGAAATTTTAGACAATTCGAGGTTCAAATCAGGGTCTTGATTTCGACCGAGATTGCACAAAGAATTCACGTGCAGACAACGTTATGGTACCATCCATATTTCATCTTTGCTGCGGACATACGAAGGCGCTGCTTCAACTTCAAATTGACGCGCGTCAAACTCCTCTCGTTGACGTAAAATCGATAGCATCAAACACGCATTATTAATTTCCAGAAGCAATCCCACGGACGCGAAACATACTCCATTCTAATAACTCCTGTCATCTTCGTCTCCAAGTCATCGATTCCGCGCTGAATCCACGTGGAAACCACGCACTAATAAATTTATGCACTCTCCTAACTTGAAGGGAGAATTGAAAAGTGTTGAAATATTTATAGCTTTTGCCAGAATTGGAAGCATTAAGAGAACGTTAACACGCGGCGGATTCGAAATTAACAACTTTTTAGTTTAGAAACATCTTCTTTTACATATTTCTTGTTGAATAATCAAGGACGCATTTATCGGAATTGAATTGTCTGTCCTGTGATTTTGATTCAATAATGTAGAAACCGAACACGCCAATTTAAATTAAATTAGTTAAATTTTAACAGAGGATAAATTAAATTTAATTTGTGATTATTTATAAATAATTATTTACGATTTATTATATATATATAATTAATAATTGTGTGGGTTTCATATTTTTTTAATTTATTTAAATTAAAGCTCTACAACATAGCTCCTAAAGGTTTTTTTTAAGTTACACGAACTTTTTGCAAACATTTGCAATTATTTCAAAATTTTTGAAACGTGTAACGTTGCATTTTATTTTTTATTTTGTATTTTCGCGTGCAGTAAGACTTAATACAAATAAATATTAAGTCCAATAAATTAGAGTTATTTACAATTTTTTGATTATAAACACTAAAACTCTTTTTCTCCACCGAGCCTTAAAACTAAATTATGATTAAAAGAATAAATTTTTAAGACCCTGTAAAGTGTACACAAGTATCTTATTTAAGATTTTTAATCTCCATAAATTGGAAATCAAGACTCACAGAAGCGTAACGATGATCTAAAAAATTTTTAAATTATAAAATGCTCGCCAAGATCCACAGAACGTCGACCGCTACGCAAGAATTATCCGGGGTTACGATTTTTCTTCCTGATCTTGCACGGACATTGCCGTAAGACCAAACGAAGAAAGACATTAAATCCGCAAATTCTTTCTCCAGTCTATCGAAATGATAGAGCTACATCTGGTGGCTTGTATTGGAAGACTAAAAATAAAAAGAGTCTGGCAGAAGAGGGAAATAATAACATCGTTTATATAAATATAAATCAATTAAGCCTTCCAAAAAGGGACCAATATTAGAATCGAACACTATGTTTTCATATACTAATAATAATATATCTATTTTTTTTATGTTTTTTTAGTTTATTTTTTATTACCTTTTTTATTTTATTATATTTATTATCACTTTAATGAATCTGTAATTGTATAAACAAAAAAAAAACAACAAAAATCAATTCATTAATTTGTTATTTATAGTTTCATACGAATACAATTTTAAAATAGAATTAAAAAAGTGTGTGACGAAAGGTGTTAGTTGAAAAACTTCAAGTGACAAAGTTGTTTAGTAATGTATGAAGAAATGTTATGAAAATTTTCACGACAATCTGTTAGTAACTTTTAAAGATATAACGAATTAAAAACGACGAAATATGCATATACGATAGGCTGACATATATTAAAACAACTCAATAAAGGCATATGTTATACGGATTACACGTATAGAGCAATTAAAAACTAATATTTTTTTGTATTTGATATATTAATTCAAGAGTATGTTAGATGTTAATGAAACAATTTTTTATTATGTTGAACAAAACAAGTATGCATTTATTGTATAATTACTGAAGAATTGTTTTTATATAGGATATATTTAATACAATATAATATTTAAGCCAGATTAAAATATTTGAATTCAATTCTCGTTCCTAATAAATATTTATATATAGTAAAAATAAACAGGGTCAGTGTCAAATTTCTTACCATAACTTGTATACCTATATTCACAATAATTATAGGTATACCTATCATGGGTAATATGGATTTTGGTTAAGTATGGAATTTGACACTGACTCAATATATAGTATACATATATATAGTAAGTAAATTTTTTTCCAAACAAAGAAAAGATGTATAAAACGAAATAAGATGTATAAAAAAAAAGATGTAAATACCTTAAAAAGGTAAAACATAGACGAGCTAAGGTATGCGACAGTCGTTACCCCTAAAAAGTATATTTTAAAAAATATACGAGCGATTTTGATAGATATTGTAGATTTCGTTATAGTTTCGTTGATTTATTTAATCCGTTTATTTTTAATATACACGCACATTTTCTTATTTTTTAGAATTTATTTAACGTTAAGATAATCAATTTAACATAATATTAAAAACGTGGCGAGTAAACTCATTTTCGAGATGATAAAAAAACGAGTCGACTAACTACGTCAAGAATTTAATTTGAAAGTTTAAGTTTATTATACAAAAATAATTTCCCATCATCAAACAATGGTTGCAAATACATACAATTTACAAAAAAGTAAATTTTAATACTGCAATGAAGAAAACACTATTCCGTTACATTAGACTTGAAGAACCCCCTTAAAAAGATGCGAAATATGATAATGAGCCAAAATAATTACTAATGAATAAAGTTTGTTTAATACAAAGAAACTATAATATATAATTATTACATATATTAAGAGTAATCATATTTTCTTATATAATATTCTTGATATAACATAATATCATCCCATATAAATAAGTAATTTAATTTTACAATAAATTTGTCTAGTAATTCTTAAGTATAAACTCTCGGTGACCTGCCTTTTTTAAATGTTCATATTCAAAGTTATTTCTGTTGCATAAAATATTCATTTACATATAAACCAGGTTTTTAATGATATTAATTATTTGTTATTTTCCTAAGGAAAGTTTTTATTAACTTTGTTATTAACAATTTTATGAAAATTCGGAATAGTTAAAATTTGTTAAAATTATCCGTTAAGCGAAAAACGGGTCGCCAAGTGTTTTATGCTAAAGACTTATTAAACAAATTTATTGTACAATTAAAATATGATTAAAATGTAATTACCCGTAATGTGTAATGATTATATAAATATAATTTTATTTATATTAAATTAATTGGTTTTCAGAAAATTGAATTTGTCTTTTAAATGTTGATTTTATTTTTTTAATTTAATTAAGGTATTATTATTCAAACATGTTCGTTATCATAAGCATTAAAATTTATGATACAAAATCTACACCGATTATACAAACGGTATTTTAAGGAGAAGAAATGTAGAGTATTTGTAAAAAACATATTGTATGAAAAATATTCTATTTGTTCTTAGTTTTATTTTATTTTTTATGATAATTCATAAACAAATTTAAAATATGGCATTGTAATTTTCCTGAATTGTGTAGTATACAATACATTCTTATTAAATTATTATAATATTTACTATTAATTTTTTCTCACTGTACGCATCCTTTAATGAACAGATTGAATGTGAATTCTTATTCACTTTGGCCAAAATAGAATAAAAATACAAAAAATGTACACAGTTGTCTTATATATCCATGTGGAAATTGCCAACATATTTCCAATTGAGACAATTGATTTTACGTTGGGCCAATGGTAGTTGCCAAGAATAGTATTCCAACGCTGGAACAATAAAAAATTGCGAATACAAAATTGTGAACGATTTTGGGAGATTTTCATTTTTTGACCAAAATTGCCATTTTTTAAAGTAAACCCCTTTCGATTTTTTCAAAAACTGACCAAAAATTTATTTTTCGCTATCGTTTTCTAATGACTTTTTATTTATTCCTAATTGGATTTAAATGTCTAATGACGTATTTTTTATTGTTTTAAATACATTACTGGCAAATAGCAAGCAAAAACATCCGTTTCATGAAAAAATGTAAATTTTCAATATAGCCATTTTTCACGTTAAACACCACTATTTGGGATATTTTTACATTTATAATAGTTATATCTGTCCATATGTAGAGTTTGAACAAATTTTTTCGTTTCGATTTTTTAAAATATAGCAAAAAATTATTTTTCCATTACCAATTTCGGGTGACTTTATATCGTTTACTAGTCACATTTCATAATTTTAAACGATATAAATGTATTATAAACACATGGCACGCAGAAACGTTTAATTCATTAAAAATTTAAAAATTTCTAATATTACACTCAGAAAATTAAACATTACATCACAACTAAATAGCATTCAACCGAAAAATATGCAGACATTTTGTTACGAAAATCTGTATTTTTATAAGGAAAAACAGTAATTTTTAGGTTTTTACTTTAATGTCTTCAAATTAGTGTTATAAACAGCAATTTTCTAAGTTTAATTTTTCAGAATATACGTAAAATTATATAACTTCCACTATTTCAGTACTGGCACGTCCATACAACAAAAGGTCTTAACAGTTACTTTGATGTCTTAAACAAGTAACAAAATCTTGTATTTAAATGGTCATTTTCATTTTATTTACTCTCATATCAATAAAAAAACTCCCTCAAGATCGATTAAGATCAAGATTAAGGTGTGCAATTGAAGACTATACACCGCCTTCAATTGCGTCTCATCGAATGTGTGGACTACAGTCCGGTCTTCTAACAAATAGTCAGCGGCCTAAACTTTCCAACTCGCAAGACGTTGGTTCGAATCTCGCACTCGACGTACCATTCCGATTCAATAATTTTCAAATAAAAAATCCTCAACAACGATTCCGAATAAGGCGCAACATTTGCCGCCGTTGTTTTCCTTCGTCGCGAAATTGTCAAAATACTCGGTCTCAAGAGTTTATCCGCGGAATTCTGGGGAAACAATTCCTTTTTGTCTCAATCACCCGTCTCGTCCTCGCGAAACCGGAAGACCCGTCAGATCGTTGAAATGACTGCATTTTCGCATTGCAGTTGAGGGAAGACGTGCTCCTTCGCGCACCGTTCGGGCGTAGCATTCCACTTTCGATTGTGACGGCGGAAATGTTTTTGCGAGGTGTCGGGCCACAGGGATTACAAGAGGAGGAAAGACCAAGGGGGCGCGACGGTTAAAGGGCGGGAAGAGGATGGCGCGACGATCGCTCTTGTCTGGCGCTAAGCCGAGCTTCGGGGGATGGTTGTAGTTGCGTTGAGAAATTTCATTGACGCATAAGAAGAGACATACCTGGCGTAGTCTGCTGGGCTTGATCGATCGTCTGTTGGATATTTCCATCGTCGGGGTGCCGCGACGTGGTATCCTGCGCGTTTTTCCCATCCTCGTTGTTTTTGCCTACCTCTGCTTCTGAAATCACAAAACATCAACCGGATTAACGATTTCGTATCTTTTCATTTCCTGTCGGACGCGCGCCGCTCGGATTAATTATTATCAAATTGACGTCAAAATTTATGGACGTTATTTCCGAAACGGACGATACCGTTGACGTTAAATCGCACTCCTGTATAATCACAAACGCGTCTTTCGTGTCAATGCAGTACGTACGAGTTGTTATCTTATGTTTATAAAATATCAACTTTATTAAATTTAAATTTACCCGGGAAAATGTTTGCGTACAATTGGTTATTGTGCAATTGACGTTAAGGTGGTTCTCTAAGCGATATTTGACAGATATTCCAGATTTCGTTATATTTTCGTTAATTTATTTAATACGTTTTTGTTTGTCTTCTTCATTATTTTATCATTTTTGTAGTATTTATTTATTGTTAAGAAGGTGTATTTAACAGAATATTCAAAACTTATGGTAGACTCGTTTTTGAGGTGATACAAAACGATTCGATTAAGAATTTCATTTAAAAATTTAAATTTATTGTACAAACGTAATCTCCCAGCATCAATAAATGGTTGCAAATACTTCCATTTTATAAAAAAGCAACTTTTAATAGTGCAAGAAAAGGAAACACTATTCCGTTGCATTAGACTTGAAGAACCCCCTTAATCAAGAGTATACGGATACGACTTTGAATAGATTTTACTTAAATGTATTTGTTTACTAAAAATTAACGAGAGTTACTTATCTTAAGGGGGTACTCGTTTTACTTTTTATTGCTCTATGTTGTAAAATGTATTTAAAATTGTTACAAAAATGATATTGTATCCGTAGAAAAAAATTATATTACAAATTATCATACTTCTAGCATTCGAAGGATATCTTAATTAATGATGTGTAAATTACTATACCATTATAGCAAATTGTCTATAATGACATAGGTAATATGATAATGATTTGAATGCATGTATAATAATATTTACCATATCTTTTGGTAAATGTTTGTTTCGTTGTCCTTGGAATATCAGAACTATAGTAATTATTGAATATAACATTTTTCAGTGTGTAGTGTGTCAATGAATTCAAAACCAACCGAATTCTTTTTTAACTTGGATCAGTTTTTTAAATGAAGTTGTAATTGAATTTAAAACTGATCGACATTTTGTTGTAATCGTCAAAACTATTGTTGGAATGATGTTCATCCAAATAAAAAGGAAAAAAATTTTGTATTGCAATTGTATAAGTATATTCATATTAAGTTGAATATACTTATTCAATTTCTATAGTCTATAGAAGGATTCATATATCATAATAAGTAATATTCATATTACATTAAATTTTTGTCAAAAACCATTAAATGGTTTTTAGTCAAAATTTCTTTGTCACAAAAACTACTCTTAAAAATCTAAATCTTGAGGAAAAAATTTAAAAATGTTGAACATATATAGTTATCTCAAGAATAAAAAGACTTAATATTTTTCAAATACTTAATTTTCAAATACAAAAACTTAATTATATTTTTATTTGCAAATACTTATAACCTATTGAATTCGGTTTTTCTTTTTTGAAAAAGGTGTGAACTGTTTCAGCGAATAATTTTGATACAATTTTTAAAATAAATCAAAATGATCTTAATTGATTAGATTTTTTGAACAATTAATACTTCAATTCTTATTATTAAATTCTTAATGAATTTTACATATATTTTTATAGTGAATATTTGTAAGAATAATATAGAAATAAAAATAATATACTTTATCTTTTCCGTGTAATGTTAATTACAAAAATAAATAAAATAATTTTTAACTCTTGTTTGTTAAATAATTTTCACCTGTGAAGATATAACGAAAAGAGTAAGTATAGTTTATAAGGTTATTGCCATTTAATAGTGTTTTAAATGTTTACACAATATTATATTTTCCCGACATTAGTAATGTTAGTTATTTCAATACTTTCATTTACAAAATTTTCAAATTCTGGACATAAGAATGTGTAATACGATTATTTGAGTGGGATTTCATCTTGCCATAATATTAAAATCTTAATCTAAGGATAGATTTTTAAGGGTGTATAAACTAAAACTATAATGTATAAAAGTGATAAAACGATTAAAAAAATCGCTTTATTGTTTTCTTTACCGGATAAAACATGTCAAAGGTAAGATTTTGTGACTTATTTCTTTACTTTTAGTTTTTAATTACAAACTTTATTGACTACTTTTATCTTAATACTTTTTATATAAAGTACCAAAATAATAATCTTTTAGGCGCGAGAGCAATGGGTCGTTACTTATTTAATTTAATATATTTTCCCTCCTCTAAAATTAAAATATTATATAACCACGGTCTTCAATTCACGTCCATCAATTCTATTCTTTTTTTTCCCCCACTCTATTTAATTATACGATTCAAATAGACGTGCCTCTGACGATCAATTTTTGGCGCACCATCGTATATTTTGGTGCATGTTTTTATAATAAAGCCAGGTATTTGTGTTCCGAGATCAATAATCTACTTGCGAGAAAGAGGCGCACTTAGGATAATCCGTTATTCAGTTCATCTCAGTCATATTTTATCGGCAATGTTCAATTTCGTTTCGAAATTTACTTTCAAATTCAACAAGAAGACCAGCTAAATTCTATATATAAATACCACTGCCGCATATTGAAATTAGATTCTTCTTTTTCTGATTCAACAAAAAGGACGTCGTTTTTTGCGCTGAAAAAAATAAGTGTCATAAAATTATCTTCCACTAAGCGCAGAATTCTTAACGTCATAAGAATCTTGATCTTAAATTAAAATCCTGCACTATCATCTTCATATATATACTTCCATGTATTAATACAAATCATAACATTATATCTAGTTTCGTTCATGTTTTTCTTAGCGTTAAAGCTATAAAAATCGAATTCATGGCCAGTAAATCAATAGCCAATGAAAATACTCGCAACAGTTTATCCGTCAAATAAACAAAAATTCAACTCGGATTCGCAAACAGGCGTAACTTTCAGCTCTCGCGCATCGGTTTATTCAAACTTATCGGCAAAGCGCCGTTCCAGCGTATCTGTAGACGATCCCAAAGTTGAATTGAAATTGGTTAGTTTCGTGCAGGTCTGTCTTTTTCGTCCGAACCAAACGGCACAGTCCGCGCGTCCCTATCTTTGTCCCTTTCCCTTCGACAAATCCAGCTACAAATCCGACTAGTAAAGAAGTTCCGACGCATTCCGAAATTCGCCGATTTGAGCAATCAATCTGCGCTCGTTGTCCGTTTGTATGCGTCGAATATGTTAAAAATGTCGGCGCTCGAAACATAAAGCGCGCGGGAATGAATGAAATTGAAATCGAGTTCGTTCGCGAATAAATAGGAAAACAATAAATACGCGATCGAACGTCACGTGTCGGCGAACGCGCGTGCAGGCTAACTTTATAAACGTCATCAAATACGGTTATTTAAACGAGTATTACCAAGTTTTGTATGTCTGTCTTTATCTTACACTGAGAAAACCTATATTTAACATTTTACTATATAATATATCAAAAGTACGATATACTTGAAAATGTTATAAAAACTACTATATCATATACTAAAAATTTCTACATAAGTTGAATATAATATTGTGCGCATTCAAAAGTTTAATACATTATTATTATTATGCTCTATGTACGGATACACAGTCCAATTACAAATATACAGTACAAATCAGATTATACACGGAGAAAAAAAAGTATTAAAAATTACTCATAAAATATGAAATGTGTGAGAGTATAGTGTTCTATTTTGAAATAATACATATAAAATTAGTAAAAATTACGTGTATTTTTGTGAAAATTTCTGGTATTTTATGTATTATTTCAATATTGAATATCACTGTCAAATATTTGCTATTTTGATGAGTAATTTTCAATACTTTTTTTCTCCGTGCATAGTAATTTTTATAGTTCTTTCAAGTATATCCTATACTTTTGATATATTATATAGTAAATAGTTAGTAAACTCATATACTTCACATACAAATTGACATAATACTCTTATAACAAAATAATTTCTTTAATTCAACTATATCATTTCTGTGCGTGTGCCATTTACGTTTGAAAAAGTACAACGTGTTTTGTAATAATATGTAATCAAGTTGTAATCGATCAGTACGTATAAATATTAATATTCATGTTGCAATTTTTAAACGGTAAGTTGTAATTTTGTATTTCGAGCAATTGGCGTGTGACATTGTGAAGTAATAAACAAAATTCATAGGTGGCATAGTCCTTATGTTCGAGTTTATCACAGGTAAAATATTTTTGAGTGTGTAGTATATATACAAGTTTTTAATTTACTATATTATATGTATTTGTTTAACTTTGCATGACAATCATGCGTCCGTGTCAATTTGTGTAATTTGTAAAATGAATTATTTGTGTAATGATTGATTATATGTTAAATGTGTGATTATGTTTTAGAGAGAGGAGAGGAGAGGAGAGAAAAAAGATAGAATTTATAAATGGAATACAAAAAATTAACAAAAAGAAATAATAAAATTATTTATATAATGTTAAATAAAAATAAAAAAACCTGTAAAATAATTTTTATGTTTACAAATTTCACGTTGTAAAATTTAGAATACACTGAGAAAAAAGTTACAGCATAAATTACTTTCCCTTCTGGCATTGGCAGACTAATTCAATAGACGTGTAAAAACTTACTATATCCTAAAGTATATAAATAAAATAAAAATTTTTTATTTATATAGTAAAATTTGTTATATAGTAAAACTAGAAGGAATTTTGACACATTTTTGTTATATCACTCATTCATTTTTAGAGAGCATATAATAAATATTGATTTAATGATAATATAGTAATTTTTTAACTATTCTTCAAGATATCATTCGAACGCCAGAAAGTATGATAATTTATGTTTTATTTTTTTTTTTTCTCCGTGTAATATAATTTATTTCTTACTTAAACTACAAATCAATATTAAATATTCCTGAATATTTAATACTTACGTGTCATCGCGGTCACTGATTTCATAGTATACATTGTAATTTTTAATACATCATTTCTATCAGACTACCGTTTCCGTGTAAAGCACTGGACTATAGCTCAACGCTTGGTACCGCTGATTTAAACAAGCAACTGTTCGAAGGATCCGTCGAACGGAAAGGATCCGGCGATACTTCATTTGCGCGATTCGTAACAAAATCAGATCCGTAAGGACATTTGCTACTAATTGCGCCCGTGCCGACGTACGGTTGTTAATTGAATTTTATTCAACGGCCAGACTCGATGGCGCAGCGTAATTGACAATGTTAATTCGATATGTTAATATTAGCATTAAAACGCGAACACCCGCGGAATAATGTTGCCGCGCGTTAATTTCAACTTTCGATCGAAACGAATGGAAAAAGTGGATCGCCGTTAACAGCGCGATTCCTCGCGACAAGCGGCGTTTCAGACTTTTATTATTATTATTATTATTATTGTTGTGTCATTATTATAAAATCGGACGTCGCCGGATCTGTAACTCGTTCGGTGCGCGACGCAAAAGTATGCCTCGCGCTTGAATTAATTACTGCAACGTATTTAGCGTTCGGATTGAGTAACAAACGGCAAAACACTTTTTAGCATTATTTGTTTTACGCTCGACCACTGCGCCTGTGTGAAAAATAATAATAAAACAAAAAAAGACCCTAACCGTCTGTTGTGTATTTTTTATGCCTTTGTAGAGAAAAGTTATGTTTATTGACAACTAAACGATTTCTTTCTCTGCCTGTCTCTATCCGTTTCTCTCGTCAGTTTTATTTGCGATCGAGTTGTTTGACGCGCGTGCAACTCCATTTTTCCCGGTCGCGTATTTCGCAACGCATTTCTAGTTCAAACGTATATTAGTGTTTGCAACTAATTAGGATGTACTAATTGAGATGGTTGTCAGCAACTATTTTGAGCTAAAAATTCTTTTTCCGTATCAAACGCGGATCATTAAACAAGTAACGCGCATTCAAATGTAGTTTACCTTTAATTTTAAACATGTTACACCGAGGGAAGAAATTATCAGTTTTTAGTGAAAAGTAAACCAATTGGGTATTATACTGGCAATTCGTCAATAATCGGTAGTTTGTTCATTACATGTTGATATTCTTTCGATATAATTAAATAATTGGATTACTAAAATAAAACTTCGTTTTTTTTCTTAACCATTTCCTCAAATTTCGTGCAAGCATTTGTAAAGTGGATTGTGATATTTTAATATTAACCTAAAATGAGCAACAAAAAGTTCATTAAGAAAAGGCTTATTTACTTTGACGGTCTACATTAATTTCATTTATTGCAAGGTTATTAAAAGTAAATTTTATTATCCCGCTTTAAACATACCATTTTCTTATTTCACGGAGAAAACAGTTATGTTATATTTATCCCAATTGGGATAGAATATACAGAAGTTTAATGTCATATATTAGACAACATTATTTAATGTATAGCTAATCCCAATTTTTATGTTAATTGTTTTCTAATTTTATAATACCAGTTTCTCACCAACACAGATTGAAATATGATGATGATACGATGATATAATGATATTTACAACAAAACAAATACTATATTTA
>JABFQC010004968.1:0-12109 GCA_022817085.1 Psilanteris sp. ZL-2020 | reverse complement strand
GCCAATGCTGGGCCAGAGGTAACTGGCGTTACATCCCGACGATGGGCCATCATTGGCAACTAACGGTCGGCCAACCGTCGACAGTGTTGGGCCAAGCTTGTGCCGTTTGTTTTTTTCTACATGGGTTTCAATTAAAATTTAAAAATATTTTCTCGATTCAAAAGTAATTTAATGGTTCTAAAACTCGGAGTATGATTAATACGATGAAAAAAAAATATTAGTCCAAATTATACTTTAATCCACTACTGTGTTAGTTTAATCGTTACAGATATTAATTTCTATTTGTTATTTTAATCCAAAGACATATATATTATTCTGTTAAAAAAAACGTATTTAATATATGATTTTTAAATGAACAAGGCAAAAAACTCAAAGTTGTTTGATCAATATTTGTGCAAAAATGAGTTCAGTTTTAAATTACATTTCTTTTTAAATATACAAAAAAGTGGAAATTTTACAGACTGTAAGTCTTCAAAGTTTCATTAATTTATTTCAATTTCTTCCTAAAGCTGAATACCGCTCTAGAACATTCCTTTAAAGAGATTGTTCAGTCATGTGATTAAATCTTGCATTCAGTAATACTAAATTTCATAATATAGATTCAAAAGATGTGGCTTCGAATTGATAGCGAATTCAGTAATAAGATAAAATGGTTATCAAAAAAATGCCGCGTATACAGGACGATAAGTTAATTAATGTAAACATGCTTGTATATGCCTAAAGTTAACCAAAGATCATCTGACTCCGATCGTTGAAAAAATAAAGTTTCAAATGCGTAACGTTGCCAATTGCCGGTGACTGGCATTATACATTAAATTTATTATAATTTATTTGCATTATTTTACAACGTACCGTAACTTTAAAAGCTTATATTACTGGATATTAAAGTTTAGAAAACGCATTAACTTTATGATACGATTTCTTTGATGTATAAATAAAATTCTTTTAATTATTATTAATGAATTTTGCTCCGTTAAAAAATTTAAAATAATCCTCTCTTCATTAATCAGCTTCCATCCATATCCTATAATAGCTCCAAATTAATTAGTTAAAAGTAAATAAGTAATAATATTATTGATATTATACGCCTATTTAAGGTTCTGATAGAGTTATTGCGGAATCATTTTATATGATATTCATGCGAATAATTGTATTAAGTACAGAAATTATATTTGATATTATCAATATATCTGCTGGAGCTAATTTAATTATTTAGTAATAAAATTCGTTTTTTTTTTCATATATATATATACATACATATATTCAGTTTGGTTGACAAAATTCAAATACATGTATTTGCATGTTACAAATTTGAGATCCTGATTAAAGATTAACATTGTTACACGCGCGTTTACAGATTTTAGGCCAATCGTATTGAGCGAAAATTTATGAATATTTATCATTCATAAGCAAACGCGGTTTCGATTAATTGCGTTAAGAACTCGAATCTCTATCTTCTTTCCATAAGACGCACTCTAATCACTCTAAATATATAAAGGAGTTTGTTTTGGGATTATATTGCCACCAACTATTCAGCGCAAAATGCTTTTCGTTGATTAAAAAGAGGCATCGCTATGCGAAAGTGAATGCCCGTCGGACAAACAAAACACTTATTTTTCATTTGAATTAAAGACTTAAATAAATAAACTTGTCCCATCCTAATTCTCGATCATTAGTTTCAACTTGAATCGAGCTTGTTTAAACGCGGACTAAATATTTATGCAATGCATTTGTTTCGGTCGAAAGAACGATTCCCCGCGAAAACAATAAGGCTGATAAATGCGGAAAAAATGTGGCACACAAAATGCAGAAAAGGAAACGAAAAAACAACAACAACAAATAAATAAATAATGACAACAAAGCAGTTGTTTTTGGGCACAATGGCAAATGGAACGTCAGTTGGCAAACGTCCGCGTTCCACTTTCGTTCTGGCATCGCGGGCTCTATCTGGATAAAATACGTCCTTCGTCGGCGGTAATAAAGTAGATTTCGGGATGAATTAGAATGCGCTCAATTACGCTAAGAAGATAGAACGAAGAAGGACACTGTCTTTAACAAACGCAATATCTTTCTTGCACTTTTGCAAGTTCGTCTTTTGTGGACGAATTTCGTAAGTAAATTCCCGGGTATTAATTCGGAAAGCTCGGGATTAAAGTTTTACGCCATTTAAATCCTATTAAAGGTTTATATGCAAATTCGGAATAAATAAGGATCAAGCCAATAACTACACTTGGCTTTTTGCGAGGCGTAAAAAAGTCGCCGAACGAGAGGCGAAGAAAAAAAGAAGCCGGGCACCGAGCTCAATCGCTCGGACGACGCGTTTTTACGCACGAACCGCGCCAATTTGTTTAACAAAAATCCGGCTACGCGGGCCAGCTTTTTCAATTCGCTCATTATCTTCGGTTTCGTCTTTGACGCGCCCCTGTATCAGCTTCGTTCGCGCGCTTTTTGTTACCTTTCGCGTCGGTTATAACGAAAGCTTCCTGTCCGTGGACGGAATGTGAATATATATCACTGCCGTGAGCAGCGATCAGAAACGCGTCGGCCTAAACTTCGAGATATATATTTTCGCATAATTACTCCTGACTTTTCGCGGACTATACCTTTCCGAGGGGTATAATCCCGCTCCGCGATTCCGAGCCCGGCTTGACGCGGTTTAATCCTTGAAAAATCTCGTCAATGAAGGACTGCGCGTTTTGAAGTCAAAAATCAAAACTCTGTCGCGCTTTGCATAATACTACACGTTTCTGTGCGTTCGAGCCGGGGATTACGGCTTAAAGGTCCATTCCGCTCAACGATTTATTACTCGCGACTAACAGCGGGGCTAAAAAATGGCCCGAAAAGCGCCGTGTCGCGAATCTTGTCGGAGGATATTGTCCGTCGATTTGCGAGACCGACGGAAGTGTCATCCGAAGATCGATTGGTGGCCGAAGACCGAGTGGTCGAACGTCGCGGTAACGTTGTGTCCCGCGAATGGCAAATTTCCGGTGCCACTTTGGGCTAACGGTGAAGAATATGCGCGCCGCCTCGTGTATACGGCCACGGCTTAGCAGACCAGCGGATAGTTAAAAATGACTCTGGGATGAATCGATGGCGTGGTACAAGCTCTCGTTATGGGGCGTTTCGTCGCCAACATTATATCCATCTTATATGGAGAGTCGTTCGCGTGTGCCGGTCGTCGAACGAATCGTTATAGGTTTTGTTACACGCGCATGCAAATTGCCATAACAAGGTCCCATAAAATCTCCATATAATACGGCCTTATCTACTTCGGATCGCCGACATAATATACCCAAACAATACACGCGACTTTAACGAATCCGTAATGCGAGATGATGGCATATTTCGGGAATGATAATAATAACAACAGTCGAAGTGGCTTTCGCTGCCGAAAAGCGCAAAAATGGGGGAATATGCGCGCGTGGCCGTAACCACGTAAAACACGCCGAGGGGTGAATAAGTAACTGCTCGGAATTGCCGTGTAAAGGTATATATCGCTAAATATCGATACTTTGAAGTCGGAAAACGTGATGTCGTGCGTTTAAACGCGATTGTTATCCGTTTCTTAGGTATGCGCTCGGATAACACTGTAGCGTTTAAAGACACGTCGTTTGCATGTGAGCTTAATGTTAAAATAATACTACCGAGTGTTAGCACTTTGCCGACACACGTGCGGGCAAAATACACTCACGCATCTGCAAATGTTATGTTAACGTAATGATGCCGGTGTGTTCACATTTTTCAGTCATCCGCGTTGCCGTGAGTTGGAAAGCCATTAACGTCTCAATCTTTTACCGAAAAGCGCGTATTCGCTGCGTTAATGCAGACTGCAATCTTTAACCCCTGCTTGCTGTATTTGTGCCCAACTATACACTTGATCGAAATTAGCAGGACGGACGATAAGGTATGAATATAAATGGAATATTAAATTGATTCATTTAATATTTGGTATTTATCGTGACTTAATGGTTCGATTGCTTTTGACGATACTATTACGCTCCATATATATATATTAATATTTATTGATTATTATGAATAATTATAAATTTTCTAACGTATCGTGTTGAATGACTGAAAATGATATTATGATAAAATATTATTATTTGAAATAAAATTAGAAAAATGTGATATTGTTTTGTAATGAAGAACGTCGAAATATAATTATAATTGATTGGAAGTTGGTTTCAAAAAAGTATAAGATTATCCTCGATATTGGTACTGCCAACATATACGTCATACACGGATTATTGGATCAAACTTTAAGTTTAATGTATAATATTGAACCGCAATGCAACGTAATGAACCTAATCAACCTAAGTTAACCTCGGTATTGTCAAACGCATGAACTATAGATATATATAGTCGCGTATAACGCGAGATGTCAGTATAGAGGAGCAGAAACTGCCTTACATATACTGCGGGTTAAAATGTATATGCAACTTGTGAGAAAGGCGTGTACTTCTAGTTAAGCGCGTGCATCTGATTGCTTTATGCATTATTGCTTCCTCTTGCAAACAATACATTTCGGGTGACAAATATGTAATTCTTGTTTTATTACACCGTACTCGAATATATCTTTATGGAACCCGAGTTTCGGTTCAAAACGATTATACTTTCATCTTTAATATATATATATATATATGCTAGTATTATGTACATATTTAGTCGATTGCTTAGCAAAAACATATATACCTTCTTTTTGCAAAAAATCAAATAGCACATGTTACAGTTTTTGCTTACGCTGCTTCATTTGCGAGAAAAAAATGCTGTTCCCTACAGACGCTGTTTTAGTTCCTAAATATTTTCGTACATCGAACGTGTCACTATCGATAACAAATAACCAAGCACGCATGCGACACGCGAATGTGCTAACTATTGTTATCTGGATAATCCGTGATTTATTTCTGGTATTTCTAAGACATTTTGAACTTCTGTTTGATTATAAGCTATGTTTGATTTTGACACCGAAAACAAGTCATACCGACAAAAGTTTCTTATTTAAATATTTGTACTGTGTTTCATTTAGAAATGTTTATATCCCTTTCAGTCGACTTTCAGTGGGATAACTAGTTGATGTAACATGAATTGAAATCGCATATAAATGTCATTGCGTATTATTTGATAAACTTTAAATCATATTGTAATTTACATTATCACTTGTAAAGTATATCATAAATGGTAATATGAGGTCTATTATTACAAAACTTATGCAGTTAATAAATGTTCCATAACACACTATAGCGGTTTATCGATAAAATATTTGTGTTAAAACGCGTGCTTTTGCATAGATTCTGTTGCGTGATGTTTTTAGTCTAAGTATACAACTAATACACCAAATTCTAAGATAATATTTGGTAATTGTTTATAAAGTGAATGTTATAATAACTAATATAAATTGTTAAATCATAGAAAAAAATTGTATTTAAAAAAATCATATTATTGATGGTAAAAGTAGAACAGTCTTAAAAAAAATTATTTATAAATATAATGAATCTTATCTATGGAAATTACTAAACTTTATAGAAATTTGTTTTATAAAATATAGCTAATTTATCTATAAGATATTGTATTGTATAGAAGATGTATAATCATTTTAGAAATATTTGGTTCCAAATCCCTGAAATACCATAATGTATAGTCATTTTTAATATAACATTTTTCTCCGTGTAATTAAAAAAATACATTAATTGCATATTACATATGGATAATACCGTGGTTAACAATCAAACAATTGATTTGATTTTAAGATTTCTTTAATTCACGAGGAAATAAATGGATGATGAATATATTTTATACGTCGCTTATTATATGACGCTTTTTTTAAATCCACAAATAATTGTAAAAATAAAGACTCAAAAGCGTCCTTTCATTATGATACTCGCAGAACCAATTTCATGCGCTTCTGATACAGTCAAACGCTATTCACTATATTTTATTTATTCGCAGATAAGTAATTAATTACGTATCTCTCTATATTTGATGTGCAAATTCTATAGGCACGAATATTGCATAATTTGTCTTCGAAATTATTCAGTTGACAGGCGAGAATCAATTTAATTTTTAACCATTTATTTATAATAAATGCAATCCGGTTATTTTCCGTAACCGCAAAAAATTAATCATTTAAATGCTTTTGAAAATGATACCGGCATATTTCTTGTCATGTTACTGCAAGTTTCGTGGAATTATTTATTAAAAAGGTGCGGACATACTGCAACTCCACCAGCACATGGAATTTCTGTGGAATACTTGTTTACGTAATTTCCGTGCGTTATTTACCGGAAAATGTTCTCTTTTACTTAAACGTTCTATGAAAAGCATTACTGGTATACATTCAAATTTGAAAAAATTACTTTAATTTTGGCATACTCTTTGCGTGAATCCTTTGAGAAATGTTAGCAGCCATAAATAAATTAAACGAAATTATGTGTTAGCATTGGAGGTTATATATGGACCAGTTACTTAATAATAATAACAATAATAATGTTAATAATTATTATAAGAAATTATTATTGATAAAATTTAATCCGATATATATGAAATTACAAACGTTGTAATTTGGTTTATAAAACTTGTGGAAGCTCATAATAAAAGTATTAAAAATATTATTATATATAATAAATATCCAATATTATTTAGATATTTATATTCGTAAAAAACAAGGACTAGCAATTTTTAGGTCATTTCCGTGTGAAGAAATATTGCAAAAATTGAATATAACTAATCTTGGTTAAACGTAAGAATAAATTATAGTTTTGTACATCTCATTACATTACTGAAAAGTTGCTTTTCAGACAATACATTTGATAGTTACAGTAAACACTCGATTTGATGGTATTAAAGTGAACGTGCTTATTTTATTGATAGACAGGTTCAACTTCGTGCTATTAAAGTAGTTTGGTCGTCGAATAGCATTCACGGAAATTTCTTCAAAACTCGTATTTTCTTATACAAAAAGTAAGTCTGTAAGAGTACTTGAAATTAACTAACATATCTGTAAAAAATAGTAAATAAATCATAAGAATATATTGCTTTAAAGTAAAATTTAATTTTTGAAATAACGTAAATAGTACGTGTAATAAAGGCATTATAATGATTCACTTGAAGGGTAAAAATATATCGATTTATCTCGAGTAAAAATAAGAAGCGAATAGCAAAAAATACTGATTTTGAGTTTATAACGTTAAAACCATCTTATAAACGAAAAAATGTCTATTGCAATTCGTTTATGAACGTACAATTAAATCACAGAATTGAACAAATCAAATATGCGTATATCTTAAATTTAATATTTAAATTATTGTATATTGTATTTATTATTTAACAAAAATTATTCACACGTTACTTGCTTATTTCATTTTTTTAATTTTTACTATTAGAGATATTTTACATACTAAGTCACTTTGTATATACAGGGAAAAAATGTTCCATTAAAAATTACTTTGCCAAAACAACAATTGTGCATGATGTTTTCAACACAGAAAAATTATGCTTAAAAATCGTAAACTTATACTTAATTTTCTTCATACATTTTACTGTTATAGCTGTAATTCTTTTTAATGACAAACATCGTGCACAATAAATTGTTATTTTGGCGTAGTAATTTTTAATGGAAAATTTTTTCCGATATTTGTTTTTATACAGAAAACAATAGTTCCTTTACACCAACAATAATTTAATTCCCTCGTGACAAAAATTTTGTTTAAGAAATACCGAGATAAAATGCAAAAAAATATTGTTTCCTCTATTTTATTCAAGGATATATATGTATATTTCATCAAAGGCTTACTAAAATTGCAAGAAATATTTAAATTTAGAAATTGTGAGTTGCCGTTGCAAAAATCGATAAATATCATGTTTATTATAATGAACATCTCCACATCCCAAACGTTGGCACGCGCATTCAATACACTTAACTCGCGTAATATATTATTTAGCGTGAAAAATACGCTTATAATATCTACACGCAATAAATATATACAGCTTCGCACCGCGACATGACTTCGACGGTTATTCCCCCAAAAATGTATTGCTTCTGATTTTCTTAAAACTCGGCTATAATAAAAAAGTAAAAACTGAGTATTTCGCGTCCAAATTTGCACCAAAACGCAACGAAGCGTAACGGCTTTTACGGAATCGTTTTGAAAAGATACGCGGCTGCCTAAATTATAATTGTATCCTATACGTGTGTGCAAGCACACACGTCTGAAGTGGTACACTCGCTTTTAGGAAAATTGCATTATCAAGTCTAACATAATTCTGACGCAAGAAACAAAGTCTTGCGAGCGGTTTCGGTAAAGATCTTTATTTTACATTCACTGAACCGCGCATTCGCCACCAAGAAAAATGGCACAATGAGATACAATGGCGGAAGAAAATGTATGGAGAAGAAATTGAGAAAAAATGATGATGCTTTGACGTAAGACTCGCATGTATCACCATTACAGCTTGACATGGGTTAGCCTTGAATTTGTCTTACATGCACAAAGGGAGTGTGCGAATTAATAATTCTTTCGTGAAGATACGCGGGGTCGTGTAATCTCTTTCTGCTTCGTCATCGGCAACTTTTTATTTGGTGCCCTAAACGCATTACACAGTTTCACTCAATTGCAATTATGATATAACGTTTACACGAGCAACCGAACGTGTCCTTTGTTGTTTTTTCGTTTTTTGCAAATTGCGAATCTCTTCTCTTTGACATAATATATGTAATTATATATATGTAATATTTGAATATGATGAATAGAACTGGTAATATATATCATACTTATATAATGTGCTTTTGTTAAAACATATATAGTTTTAAGAGGTACGTTTTACTTACTATGACTAAATATATATTCGGATTATATTGTATATGTAAATAAGTACTAATTGATGAGTAGTTGTAGCAATGCGTGTGCACATTTAATTACATCGTGGAATATGTTATATAATAGAAATCGTAACAAGTTTAATACGTTGATTTAACAATTTAATTTTCTATAATTAATTTTAATAAGTGCGCAAAAATTTTAATAAAAATGTTCGTAATACGCGGAATATTACAAATGATGTTACGACCATTTAAGTAACTCGGTTTATAATACCCTGAAAGGATTTGTTTTCGAGAAATAACGTAAAAGTAATTAAAAAAGTTTACGGAAATTTTTGAATTTATAATATATTAAAAGCTCGAGACTTTTAAATATTTATACGGATTAACAATATAAACGAAGAAGTGTAGTTTTTAAACATTGTTAGCAAAATAAAAATGATATTTCATTTCAACGTTCACTTTAAATCAACAGTTTGATATATTTTTTAAAGAAAATAATTCTAATATAATGATACATATTAAGAGCACATTTTATTACTAATAATTTAAGATGTAGATTCATAAAATCATTTGTATATCGACTTTTATTTATTATTTATTATTATATCATTAATTTATTAAATTATTATTTGATTATATTTTATAAATGCATACAATTTGTATAATTCAAAATCTAAAACTTGTTTACGTTTGGTGTATATATTTCCTGATTCGCTATTTAATTGTAATGCAATCAACTGATAATTAATCAAATATTTTTATTTTGAATGTACACAATTTTCAGTTAATTAAAAAATTTGGTTTGCTGCAATATTTATAAAATAACAGTCTCGTATCTGTTTTTACATTCATTTTTATTATCGAGATTTAAATATGTTTAAAAAACATTTGCTCAAACCCAAAATATCGTACCATTAAATAAATTCCGTAATAAATCACTGAAATAAATAGACACATTGATTTATTTCTTTTAAATAAATAATTTTAAGTAATTTTAACGAACGTATAAATGAATATTTATTTCAACTCAACAAATACAACCAGAGTTCTGGTAGATACAATTAAGGTTGTAAAAAATGTATTTTATCAATAAATTGGCATTTCATATACGATTTTATCCAATAGTTATTTACTTTGCCTAACGTAATTTTCTATACAATATTCTCCTTTAAATGATACGCAGATTCATTTTCCAGATTTGTTTCTTTCAGCATTAACTTATAAATAATACGATATTATTACGAGTAACTAATTATAATGTTTAATTGGTGTAAGTTGTGGAGAAATGAAATGTAATAATTTAATTGCAGTTTATACCGTAGATCAAGTCACTCCATTTGCTATATCCGCGAGAAATTACATTTTTCAACTTTATTGCAATTACCGTACCGAAGAAGATTCATTACGTAACTAACAGTTAAACAAATTTGTCATTCTTAAGAATTATTTTTTTGAAATCATACACATAATATGCATATATTTCGTAATCAGAATAATACATAAACCTAATAAACCAAATTCAACCCAATTCTTTTGAAGCAAACTTATAAAATTATTAAATTATATTTAAATAATCGAACGATAGTTTGTCAGTTCTGATATTTTAAGATGGCGTGAAAGTTGAATTACAGCACAAGGTTATGATTTCTTTTTGGGTATTAATCGTGCTCTTCAAATTTGAATTTAAGATCGCGTATAAATGAAATGCTTATTCTGCGGGACTACATTTGCGCCGAGCGCCATTCCTTTAACAATTATAGGATTATAGTACTTTGTGGCGAGTTTTTAACAATATCAATGTAAAACATAGCGAAACTTAAATTGTCGCGTCTACGAAAGTGAAGCATATATGTGAAATTTAACTAAACTTATTACACAATTGATTCAGAATAGATACCTCAAAACGCGCGGTACTTTTGCAAGAAAACAAAATGTTCTTGAAATCGAAATTTCATATCTACGCCTTAATAAATCACAACCAAAACCATTTCAACCGATTTGAATTACTACCGAAGTTGTAGTCCTTGCCATTTAGTTTTCTCCGCGCAGATAAAACGGCGATATGTTATATTTTTGAACGACAGAAAGCGTACAATTTGAAGAACGTGACTTTGAATGGTAATTTGCGTCATTAAAAACCGAAACTAAAAAAAAATAAAAATTTAACAGAAATAAAAAACGAAAAAGCATAATACAATTGTATTTCGCGCTGTCACCGGAATTCGCTTGGATTAAGTTTTCGCGTAAACAGAAATAACTTGGCATTGAATGAAATGCTTTTTTTTTGTTGAGCGAGCCGCGCGTAGATTAAAAACATTCCGAAATGCGTTTGAAAACGTGCGTTCGAGACTCGAGATTATTCGCGAAACGCAATCATATTAACAACGGTGTAAAGACGGCGACTGAAGTATATATATAATACCGGGCAAAATTTGGAAAAAAAAGCGCGGCGGGGGTGCGCGCGAGGTCCTGCGCACGAATTGATTTGCACTAATGAAGGATGATCGTGGGATGCACGATTGTGCCAGCGTTACTTACGTACGCTGCAAATATAATGTAATTTTAACGAGGGTTTTATGTAAGGAAGTTTGAGGACAGATAAACGCGTCAAAGTTCCGTATCTACGTAAACCAACCCGTGTCATCTTGACTGACGAACATCGAGCTAGGAATATTCAGGGTTGACGAGATATACGCAATCCCGGCCGGCATAATATGCAGGGATATTTCGAATGAAATTCAGAGCTCGTTTATATTTTACGGATACATACATATATACATACGTAGAAATATTATTTCATTCTAGTCCACAATACGTCTCTGGCATTTAAATTCAAAATATTGCGCGAGCATAATTTGATTATGATAAAGCTAGTTATGAAATATGCTATAGATCACGTATAGAATACAAAATGAACGCGCTCAAAAATGCATGATGATAGGCGGACGCGTGCTTTTGATACTTCACTATTCTTTCGATGTTAAATCGCGAAATTTCTTTATCAAATTTTAAATCACCTGCATTTATTCATTCAACTAGGAATCAACTTCGGCGGTTCAATTAATCACCAGATTTTAATGCATTCGGTTCGGCTTTCGCGGATTCATCGCAACGTTATGGGCAACGCGACAAATTATTAATTTGTTTTGAAAATCCAGCCGCGTCGAATAATATGTTTTGCGACGCCGCTTTGTGCCGCGCGCCGTATAATGTTTCTTTCTGTGTATTGATTTAATCAAGCGGCACAATCAACTCGCCCGTCAATTATTTCGCATTCCGAAAGGGAATGAT